>CM065922.1:33673532-33859949 GCA_033439105.1 Magallana nippona
TTAATTTTTAAATGAATACAGTTATATGCGGAGATCCTGAAAATTTTTACAGGGGGTTCTAAGAATTAATAATTATTTGTTTTCCGGGGAAGGGGAGTACAAAAGCCTTTTTTCGCTAACTTTAATCATTTTTATTCAATTAATCATTTTCAAAATTATCGGAATGCCGATGTTACCTTTCAATGCAGCGCTAAAATCAACCTGCGTACGCGTAAGAAAGAAATGGCAATAATCAAGATTTTTTCAGACCAAGAGCTACAATATTTGAGCTAGAGATCGTCTGCGTATTATTGATCATGTCAATTTATTTTGTTTCAAGGAGGCATGTTTTTTTTTATACATCAATGAGGTTATTTTATATGAAGTTTCTCAATAAACATTTTTTCATTTCTTTATCCGAAACGTTGCATGGAAAAAAGATTTACTTTGCATTCTTTTAATATACAAAAAGACAATGTCATGCACAATGAGCTTAGATTTGCAGCTTACAAACAACCATAAAGAGAGATTGAGAACAGCAAATTTTTCTTTTTTTTAAACCTAAGGAAATTCAAGAAAAAATCAGAGAAGTTTTTTCTTTGTATGCATGAATGAAAACATTGTTCAGCATGGGTTTCTATATCGTGCCAGCACCTACGGTCTGATGTAACATGGGTCTTTGGACTTTGGTTTTAAAGTTTGCTTCTTTCTTTTTTGGGGTATTTTTTTTTCTTTTTAGCATAATCTACTAACAATGTACTCGATTTTGTACACAGACGGAGTTATTGATACTATGATACATGTATCAATGTAAAAAGGACAGAATCTCTCTCTCTCTCTCTCTCTCTCTCTCTCTCTCTCTCTCTCTCTCTCTCTCTCTCTCTCTCTCTCTCTCTCTCTCATGAATTCAGAATGCTCGAACAACACAAACGAAAAGTTGACCAGGCAAGACTAAATGTGCATAATTCTGGGTCCACCGCCATAGAACCTTAAGAATTCTCCAAAAAAAAATCTCAACTCAACTCAACTCTTGAAAACTATTTGAGAATAAAACAGAATTTGAGAATTTTTATTTTGCTCAACTTTTTTATGGCGGCGGCCGAGTCTGAGAATTGAGGGGGTTGAGAATATTCTTAGACTTGAGACCATTCTCAGACTTGAGAATGTTTTATTGCAGCGGACCCTGGCGTTTACATCATGTATTGAAGTTTCAGCATTAATTGAGATAATTTACCAAATACCGTTAAGATATTCTAATAAAGATAAAATTAAAATTATGAATCTACAACGATTACAAAAATAGAAAATGCAATATTGCGGCTGTAGGATGAATGAGTAGTATGTTTTGGAGGTTGATTTTAAATAATATTTATTGGAATCAATTTTGTTTGTTTTCTTTAATGAAAAAGGGGATAAAGAAAATGTGTAATTTTCATTATGAAGTCCTAGCATATTTTCTTAATAATTATCATAGGCCAAAAAAAAAGCATGTTGGAAAAAAGAAATATTGTATCAAACAGTTCTTATGCGCATATCACGCATTCCTCTATGGTTTGCACAATTATCAGTTACTACTTACGAAAGGAAAAATACATTTCCAAAGAGATTATATCGGTAACTGATAATTTACATTGAGTTCTAGCTTGCTTTCTGCCACAGGCAAGCACTTGTGTAATCCTGATTTAAAAATAGATATCATGGCCGGGGGCTGGGGGATGTCATCGCAACAAGAATGTATATTGTTTATTAATAATTGATGTTGAATTATTATTAATAAACAAAATCATAAGTTTAGATTGACATACAGTCTAGAAAGTCAACAGGAAGAACTAAAATGCCAGTTTTGTTTTGTTTCAGAAGCCACGTTTTCTCTATCTGCTGGACAATTTCATTCGTCTTAAATATGGTGTAAGTTGCGTGTCTTACTAAATGTACACGTTCACACTCGTTTCTAAAACATTTGACCTTATCTATCGTTGTTAACAAATTCAAAACAAACTTTGAACGATTAAATTGATTTAATACCCCCATCCCCATGGAATAATCCATTCTAACCAATGGAAATCTCATTGATACGAAAGGTAGAACAGGACTTCGCGCCAGAATGTCTCATTCATTAATTATTTCGCACCGTTATAGTGGATGAGTCCAAATTGAGAGACACATCAAACAATATACATACTCCGAGTCCTTTGCTTAAACATAGGTAATCACAAATTACAAAGCTCACCGAGATGAGGCATCACCTTTATGAGACCCACCTTTATCATATTATATGAAAACCATAGTTAATGATCTTGGATATTCATGGATAATGTAGTGTGGTTTGACTCAATATCGTATACCATATGTTGAAAAATTGTTTGATAATAATATGTTTATTTTCATACGGTATTGTAAGATACAATGTTTATCAATACATTAATATAAAATACGATATTGAATTCTATAATACTATACAATATTGTGTCATATCATATGATACAATATAATACTGTAATATATACTAATACAATATGTTAATGTGACATATGATATGACATTGTATCAAGATATGATATTTTACATCATATAATATGACACAGTATTGTATCGTGTTATACGTTATTGTATTTGATCACATAATACAGTACCTTAACAGAATTTATGATACAATAAAGACTCATATGAAATAATATCATATAACATAATACTTCACAATATTTTAATAAATGATATCATATTGTATGATATAATATGATATGATATTGTTTTATAAATTATGATATTGTATTTTATGATATTGTATTGTATTATATTGTATAATATATGATACCAAATATGATATTATTTCATATGAGACAATATAATTTGAACACATTGTATCATATTATACATTATCATGTGATACAATAATATATTATACGTCAATTTAATATAATATTATATCATATGATACAATATCATATATCTTAAATATTGTATCATATGATACAATATTATATATTCCAATATCATATGATATAATATCATGTGATGCAATTTTATGTTATGTAATACAATATTATATTTTACAATATCATATTATGATATACAATATTATATATAACAATTTCATATGATATAATATCATATCATAATATACAAATTTTTTATTCAACATCATATCGTACCATATATTTTTTTACAATATAATATTATATGATATATTATTGTATCATATAAAACAATAGTGTATCATATCATACAATACTATATCATAGGAATCATCTTATATCATTTAAAACATACACATCTATCAAGCAAGTTTGAGTGACGTAGGAGTTTTTTTTAAGCATCCTTGATTATGGAGATCAGGCTCTGTATCTGAAGCTACCTCTGCGATTCATTTATATTATAGTTAAATCAACAATGCAAGTTTGAAATAGTACTATTGTCTATTAA
Organism: Magallana nippona; assembly: GCA_033439105.1. Taxonomy (NCBI): domain Eukaryota; kingdom Metazoa; phylum Mollusca; class Bivalvia; order Ostreida; family Ostreidae; genus Magallana; species Magallana nippona. Next base: position 33,676,935 of record CM065922.1, read on the forward strand.
ACATGTGACCTGTTCCAAAAAACTAAACCTCCTCCAGCATCTGAAACCTATGGCTCAAATTCAGCATCCATGTTTGTGGAATGCATCAGTATCACAAGATGCATCATCTATTCAAATTTGATAAAGATTGAACCAATAATAACTAAGATTTCTCTATCAAAGAGTACCTGCTCCAAAAACTTTAACCGGCTCAAAAAAAAAAAACAACCTCATTCACCACCCAAAACCTATGGCTCAGATTCAGCATTCAAGCCTGTCAAGTGCATAAGTATCATAAGATGCACCATCCGTGCGAGTTTGGTGAAGTTAGGACCAGTGATAACTAAGATATAATTATCAGAGGGCACCTGCTCCAGAAACTTTAACCAGCTCCAAAAACCTTAACCTCCCCTAGCATCCGAAACCTATTGCTCAGATTCAGCATTCAAGCCAGTCAAGTGCATAAGTATTATTTGACGCACCATCCATGCAAGTTTGGTGAAGTTAGGACCAGTAATAACTGAGATATAATCATCAGAGTGCACCTGCTCCAAAAACTTTAACCAGTTCTAAAAACCTTAACCCCCCCCCCCCCCCAAAGCATCCGATACCTATGGCTCAGATTCAGCATTCAAGCCTGTCAGGCGCATCAGTATCATAAGACGCACTATCCATGCAAGTTTCGAGAAGTTTGGACCAGTAGTAACTTAGAAATGGCTATCAAAAGGCACCTACTCCAAAAACTTTAACCTGCTCCAAAGACCTTAACCTCCTCCAGCTTCTAAAATTCATGGCCCAGATTCAGAATCCAAGTCTTTCAAATCTATAAGTAGGTCCAGATGCATCACCCATGCAAGTTTGGTGAAGACAGGACAAGTAATAATTTAGATACAGGACCTGCACCAAAAACTTTAACCAGGTCCGGACGCCGACGCCGGGGGTATAGCATAAGCTCCCCCCGACTTCGTCTCGGTGAGCTAAAAATGACGGAAAGGCCTTGAATATTGCTATCTCCATGCCATAATATAACATGTAAAACTGTTTTCATTTCACCAACAAGCTTAAAATAATGAAATAATTTAGAATAATATAAATAGACGTTATAAATCCTATGTCAAACGACTTATTACTATTTGAGTCTGCACGTCTCTTTAATGAATTTATGAACAGTGGTAAACTTTAAAATGTATACATTTTTAAGGTAATTATAGCTGCAAAAGTCTGTAGCCCCCTGTCTGAAAAAAATGAGATGGCAGTCAATCTGATTTTTTTTCCTGACCGAGAGCTACATATATGCAGCTAAGGTAACTATTAAATGCTTCCAATGAAATAATTTTGTTTAGTCATGCAAGGCTGAAGCTTTTAAGAGAGCTATTACTTGTTTAAAAAATAACATCCTTATACTTTGTCTGTATTTTCGCTATTTGTAGAACAAGCAGAACCAGCATCAGTCCGACCCTCAACATATACATTGTTTGACTTTAATAGCCATAGCATTGTAATAGCTTTGCTTTGCATGTACACGAAAACTTTGTTAAAAGTCAAACTCAAACTGTTCATTTACATGGCTATTTATATGTACACATTTTATGCATAGTGTACACGCCTATGGGGCGCCGTTTTAATATTTTTGAACTATTTTCTGATGTCAGAAAATGATTTTTTGATATCAAGAATTCGAATTTCTGATATCAGAAAATGATTTTTTGATATCACAAATTCGAATTCTTGATATCAGAAAATACGATCCATTTTCTGATATCAAAAAATCGATTTTTGATATCAGAAATTCGATTTTTTGATATCAGAAAATGATTTTTTGATATCACAAATTCGAACGGATTTTTTGATATCAAGAATTATATTTTCTGATATCAGAAATTCAAATAAAATGGCGAATAAATACCACATATTTAACGAATACTCCCTTGACCGAAAATTAAATTGCTGAACTACAGAGCCCCATCCTCATATTTATATTTGGTTTTTTTTATTTGAATATTTATTTCAAGTAAGAATTTTATAACTGTTCTTGATAATCCTGGTTTTATGTATTGAAAGCGCTAACTTTAAGCCTGTATAATACATGTATCTTTATATTATGCGACGCCATCATTTCTTCAGGATCGTCTCAATATTCACAGCGAATCGCAAAGAAAGCAGTGTATGTGTGGACAAAATTGTCAAAATGAAATCAGGTTTAAAATTAAGCATACTTTATTATTTTTAATAGGATTCTACAGGTTTGAAACAAAATTTCCAACGACTTACAAAAGTTGCATCACTGGGAGCATTCATTGAGTTGATAGTAATTTTATGTAGGTCTTATTTTCTGATGTCAAAAAATCGATTTTCTCATATTAGAAAATATAAATGATTTTTTGATATCAAAAAATGATTTTCTGATATCAAGATAGATTTTTTGATATCAAGAATTATTTTTTGATATCAAGAATTCGAATTATTGATATCAAATATTTATTTTTTGATATCAGAAAATACCTCAAACATATTAAAACGGCGCCTCATACACGCGTGATTCAAAATACTCCAAACTGAGGAAAGTTAAGAATTCAGTCATTGAGAATACATTTCATAGAATTTGTAAAAAGAAAAAAAAAGCATTTCAGGTCTGAAAGATTGTTAATTTGACAATCTATCAAAATACAGTTTGTTAATTTCCTTCGATTGCTAATGCTACAGCGTAATTTATAAACATTGAAAAGCGTTTTTTCCATGCATTAATTTCCACGGAAGATAGCGAGTACATTAATGAATCACAATTAGTTCATTACCTCTTTAAAATTTTGTATGTAGATAATTTATGAATTGCTGATGAACGCTGTTTGATATTTTCGTTTGTTGATGTTCTACAAAGAGTTAAAAAACGCGAAACGCGGGACGAGACATAATTGATATCCCTAATAACCGTAACTAAAAATTAACGTCATTGGATTCAAATAGTAATATTGACGAACTTTTTAGAAATCATCTCCACAATGATAATATTATTTTCATCTTAAATCAGTATTTTGTAATGCTTTAAAAGAAAACGTTCTATCGGAATCAATCCCGTCTACGTTTAAATTGCCTGCGTACATTTGTGTGTCAGTAATACACATTATGCTTTATAGGAAGACCGTGTATTGTAGAAAAAATTGAGTTTAATTACCATGTATTGGAACCATTTTATTAACACATCTTCCAGTAATGAAACAATTCAAGATGTCTCCGTAATCGTAAAACAGTCGTGTGTAGCTCTACAAGCACATGCACTGTCGTCTGGACGACGGCCTATATACAGCTCGGAATGCGTCTAAATATAGAGAGGGGCACAGTTTTGAAACAAACAACTAAAATAAAGTCAAAGAGGTTTATTATAAAAAAAATAAAAATGTACATATTCATAAAAACATTTTGGAACATTATGTTGAATCATCTTTACGCTCTGCATATATCGGTTAGTGCATAACAAGAACCCCTTTCGTCACTTCTTGCACGTGCACACACCCACGGAAAATGGGCCGATCCGGCTAAAATTGTTCTGCTAAAACTAACTATATATTACAAAAACATCAAATTCAATACAACGTATGGAATCAGAATTAATATCTCAACAACTTTGCTTCAATAGTGCATTAGACATTTCTCTTTCTTTACAAGTTATCTCGACAGAACAGAAAAACAAACAAGTGTTTTGGCAGTTTTTTGTCATGGCTTTACTTATTTATCATCATATTAAAAATGAACAATATACAAAATTAATATACAATGGTTCAATGATACACAAAGATGAATGAACAACAATGAGACAACGATTAATTTTAACTCAAAATAATTAATTGATGTGTACACTGAAGATGATCAATAAAATGGATATATAGCATTGAATTATGTTACCTAATAAATGTTCAATGTGTGTAAATGATAAAAGCTTCAATGTCAATCAATGGATCATGCACACAATGGTCTACGTCGACTTTTTCAACAGTATATGACGTAGAAAACAATGACAAAGACAAAATGACGGAAGCCCATATTATTGGCCAGAGACACTGGAAAGTAACACAATCTGCGGCGGGGCTTCATGCAAAATTCGGCCATATGTCTGAAGGCAACAGGTTAAACTACCTGTTGTCAAAAGACATCCGCCACAAGCGGGCAAATTTTGCCCAAGCCATAACAAAACTGCGCTACATAGATAAAAGGAAAAACAACTGCACTAACTGGTTAACGGGGGAAAAGTCTTGAGATTTTCACGTAAAATTTTGAACAAGCCACCCTGAATGGCATTCAAAAATACTGTTTGGGCACAGTCGGTAAGATGGGTACCATCACGGTATAAAGTTTGAGAGCACCTTTGCAAGTCCGGGTAATTAATGTAACCCCCATTTCTAGCAATAATAAAGTTTGACAAGGAACTATTTATCCTCACTCGAGCGTTTTCCGCCGCTACATGTGAAAACATATGCCGGTAATATGTCCTTGGTAAAATCTGTGACCAAATTATTTTACAGTTGGGTCGGACGGCAAGAATATTGGAAACTGTAAGTTTCATGAACTTTTGAAGGCGACGCAAGGACATTGTACCAATGCTGTTACCACCACAATGCAACATCAGAACATCCGGATAGCCGAACTGGAAGACCAGTTCATAAAACCAAGGCTCGACGTCTTCCCATACCATGCCTCTCTTTCCAAACAATCTCAGCTTGATATTATGGGGTTGTAAGTGGAGATGCTGGTTTTTGTAGTTTAAGAGTGTATGTTCATAGGCGTGGAATATCAATGAAGAGCCCATTATCCATACTGTAGTGTTGGTACCTGCAAACTTAGCATACTATTAGAACAAGTATTTGTGTTGCGAGGTACTTAATTAAATTCGAATGTATGTTTGGACTGCATTAGATTTCCAACGACCTTTGACCTTAATTTCTTCCTCAGTGAAACCTTGTAAAAACATATGTGTTGCCCCACCTATTCGAAATGAGTGAGATTTGAAAGTTGTAATGTCCAAGCCAATGAATTTTATAGTCTTGTGGAGAACAGAAGTAAATTGATAAGATGTTAATGGCGTTGAGTTTAAATGACAGAAGAATGGCCCTGGTGAGTCAGGTCTTAATGCTAAATACTGATTCAAATGGGCAAATAATGTGGATGTTTGTGAATTTAAAGTAATTTGTATTGTTGAACCCTTACCAAGTTGTCAGTTTTTGATCTCTTGATAATAACTCGGAGATCTGTGGCCGATAGTTGAACATCTGTCTTATGCAGCACCACTGTATTTTTGCTAGACGTTGTGAATTCACTTACTCTTAAAAGTTTGTAATTAATCTCCAACCCCCATCCTTTTTTGGCAGAACTCCTACCGGATTACATCTAAGATTGAACATTGGTGGATTTAATAGCCGATGACCACCGAAATAATAACTTGGTAAACAATTGAGAGTTGTCTCTCTTTGAACAGCCAGGTTTATCTATTCGTCTCAATAACTGGACTTAACTCATATCGAGTTAAGTCGGATTATTGATAAAAAAAACTTTTGAAGCCTCTAACTTCCTAATAATAGGGGCCAGCCCCTTTTTCTTCATATCGAATAAGGTAAGACCCACAACTTTTGAAATACATCTTATAACAGATTATTATCAGGTTGAAAACTAGAAGGAAAATACGTGAAAATATTTGCAATTTTTATAGCCTATATTTCAACACCTATACCACTTACAACGACCGTTTACTATCTGAAGCGGCGAATGACACGTTTAGAGTATTTGAAGCGGACGATACCCTAGCACTCGTACGTGCAAAAGATTATCTAAAAAACCTTGAATAATCCCGGCATAAAACAAGACAATTCAAAGGGCCAGTGCAGCCAGTGTCACCTAAGGCTGGGCCACACCAAACGGCACTGCGACTATGGTCCCTGTGAAGGTCCACAGATGTGTGGAGACCTTGACAAACACGAAAACGAGAAAAAACTCAAAGTTTATCAACAAAAAATCAAATTGTAGAAGAAAGCTGTTTTTCATTTTTCAGTAAAGTTCTGCCTCACTTGGTGAATACTAACGTTGAAAGTATTATCCAATAGGAATGTACGGCTTCCGATCATTGCGAATGGGTGCCATACATCCTGACATAGCCATCCTCGAGACTCATTACGATGGACGAGTGCCCCTAAATATAGCTAGTAAAAAAAAGCTTGTAAAGAATTTCAGAATATTTTGAAAGAAAAAAATGTATTAAAATCGACTTAAGAAATGATCCGGTGCGTGTACATAGGTGTCAAATTTCCAAGTAATGTTTGTAATTCTATGCCAGATCTATTAAAAAAAAACCTTATTGTGCCCTTGGACCCTGGAAATGTGGACACACGCTGCAATCCGATATTTCCTCCGTATATGTTTTCCATGCCCCGCGCATATCCCCAGTCCCCTCAACATGTTGCGAGCACAGCAACAAATGAGAAGATGAAGTACGTAGCTTAACCCCCCCCCCCCCCCCCCGAAAAACTGAAACATGTGTATATAATTATGTTGTTAAAAACTTTTCTTTATTTGCAATACAGTACATGTAACGGGAAGTTCAAAACACAAATAAATTTGTTACTAAAAATATTCTTGACTCTTTATTTTGAACAATATCACTATTTCTGAACATAGTTGGAAAGAAAGAAAGGGTGTGTGTGTGTGTGTGGGGGTGTGTGTGTGAGGGTGTGTCTGTGAGAGAGGTTGTTTGTGTGTGTGAGCGAGAGGGTGTGAGGGAGGGTGTGTGTGTGTGTGTACGTGTGTGAAATTCCGGCTTGTGTTGCGGTTCCGAAAGCATTGCGACGAACACTGTTTTCCTCGTTTCATAAGATATGAGCGTGTCTTATGTAAAAATTGACGTTCGATACAAAGTTTAGAACATTCCATTCATATGATAACTTTTACCACTTCAATGCACTTCATTGTATATGTGCGCCTAATCTCTGAAATTATTTTTCTGTGTCATTCCGTATAATGTTGTGACGATTGACAAGAACAGTTCCATGAACAACTTTTGTGAACAGGGAATATTCAAATGAGTGACATTTTATCAGACGGGGAGTGTGTTGTCTATAGTGTAATTCTAAATTCATGAGAAGTATTTATTGTACAAGCTAACTATCTTGATTTTAATATAAACATCTTTGGTACAAGTTAACTATTTAGTTCTGGTCAAACACTCCTTACTAACGAGTGCGGTCACACATTTGTCAATCCTTTTCCATCCTGTTTGATGAGTGCCACAAACCACTATGTATTTTTTTTTAGTAGTAATTGCTTTAATTTGTCAGTATTGGATCGTATTTTTGCAGTATAATTATAGATGGAAATTTATTTTTCAGACAAAACATTCTTAAAAGTATGGCACATCATTATGGTCTTTAAAGTAATTTACATATTTTTTCTAAGGTATAAAGTAATTGTTCTACATTTTCCTATTTTGTTGATTGTTATTTCTATTTGTTGTAGTTTTATTAATCTTTTGCACGACGGCAACGTTTACCACACAATAAAATATGAAACCGTGTGACTTTTGTTTAACGTGTTGTGCGTGGTTAATAATACCCTAAAATATACCACAGAAGAGACATTCAAGGCTGTCTAGCCGATATTTAAATTGATGGGAAGCGACTCCATTTTGTATCAAATTCTAACATCCAGTAATGTCAATACATTCGACGTGTTTTTCCGAGCTCTGTCTAAAAGGCCCGAGAAGCTGCGATTGCACCTTTGCGCAATCTCGCATGCTCGGTAAGTAGGTCTGTGCACTATAAATAGAAAAGAAACATTCCCGTTCTAATTTAGACTTTGCGATGTAATACTAAAATTTATGACGTATACACAAGATTTTTGTCTTCTGCTGTATTGTATGTCAGTAAATTTATACCAAAACAACTTCCTAGATCTACATTGAATACATAGTATTGTGAAAAAAAAATTGATGAAAGGGACAGGTAGAAAATCGACAAGGAAGGGGAGAAACAGAGTGTTTACGGACAGAGATGAAACTAAACTTTCGCGCATAGTTATAGAAAACAGACGAAGAACTTACGAAGACATAAATGGTACTGAAAATGAATACCAGAACTATAAAAAAGAGCTTACAGTAACTATATTGTTTTAAGTCGCGACGCCTGGCCTCAAGATCATGAAGCAATTTCGGACTTAAGTCAAAATTTCAATGAGTTATAAAATAATTGTTTATTTCAAAATGATAATTGAAATTTGTATTGAACAACATTATATCAAAACACTTTTAATAGCATTTCAACTTTGTCAGTGTTTTCAATCAAGAGACATTAAGACAGTGTACAAGTTTTGACTTAGGTCTAAGTTTGCTTCATGATCCTGGGGCCTGGAGTTATCATAAAATATCTCTCAAAAACAACTTCTGTTATTCCTTTGATCATTTTTCTTAAAAGTCCAAACCTAGAAGATGTAAATCGATTTATATTGTACCTGAAGATTTATTAAAACATTCGATTGAATTCGGTAAAGACGTACGTTTATTTTATTGCTTCTAAAAATATCCTTAGCTACACTTTTACACACGTAGTCCACTTGCTACATTTAACTAATCTAGTAAGCAAGAAATCATTTACAAAAACGACTTTGTATCTCATGAGGTGGAACACAACTTACTTTTCGGAACATGTACATTTTTGCAGTCAAAATTTTAAATGCGATGATTGAGGTAATACAGTGTCTTTAATACAAACATCAATTTGTTAATAAGGCACACAATACACTAATTATTTGCAAATAATGCTGCCTTTTTTGTTTCAAGGGTGGAAATGTCCACTTCTACATGTATATCGTAATTAACTCCATGTATCTTGAATTTCCATTCTTCTGTAACTGTTTAAAAGCTTCAACAAGTTATCTATCTTGGTTAGTTTTTCTCTGCTCCAAGGTCAGATAGATAGCAAACGCACATTTGGTCCTTGCCTAGCAGCAGAATAGTGTTGCCATCAGGATGCCATTTCAAGGAATGAACATTAAATACACCTAAAAAATAAAGAACTACAATGTACATACAACTAGTGGGTATTGTTTTTGATTGTTTGTTTGTTTTAAAACACATCTCCCTTTAAAAGCTTGTTTGTTACACGGGGCATATTCAATAAGTGAAAAATTCCACTTGTACATGCGGACAGAAAAGGGAACTCCTGCAGCTACTAGGACATCTTAATTTTGCGAGTAGAGTTGTATTACCAGGAAGATCCTTTGTGTCCCATCTCATCTGACTGTCAACAACAGTGAAAGAACTGCACTTTCACATTAAACTTAATGAAGAATGCAGGGAAGACATAAGGATGTGGCTAACTTTTTTGAACGGCTGGAATGGCATTAATATGTTCTATAATGTTTCACAGGTCACATCAGAAGAATTAAATCTATATACAGATGATTCAGCTATCTTACGATATGGAGGATACTTCAGGGGACTTTGGTTTTCTTCATCTTGGCCAAACGAATTAAACGCTATGATGGACGAAGAATGTGTGTCCATAGCTTTTTATGAGCTATACCCCTATAGTTGTTGCTTCCATTCTATGGGGAGAAATATGGACGAGACAAAGGATAATATTCATGTGTGACAATATAGCAACAGTCACTATCCTTAATAAGGGTAGATCAAAATCCCCACATATTATGCCTCTGATGAGACGCCTTACACATGGTAGAATAAACCTAATAGCTGATGCTTTATAACGTTTGCAGATTTCCAGATTCCGCAACCTGGCTCCTAAAGCACAAGATCAGCCGTGCAAGGTTCCTCATCCGCATGAAGTGTTGTGGACCTCAACGACACCGTAAACATGTTATGGACAAATGCGGTGGCACCAAGCACAAGGTGCACATATCAAACAGCCTTTCATATATATATATATATATATATATATATATATATATATATATATATATATATGTGTGTGTGAAATTCCTTTTGTTGTCAAATGTCATAGCAACCTCATGTATTTCGGAGGTTTTTGTAACTGAAGACTACTTGATTTCATTTGTATAGCATACTGTGTTAGCAAACTTCAGATAAGCTACTCTACTATAAAGATGTATTTGTGTGGGATTAAATCTATGTGCTTGCAAAATAATACAATATATTATAATAAACTTTAAAATTCAGTTTGAATTTAGTCAAGTGGTTCTGGAGAAGAAGTCAAAAATGAAGAAAACTTATAGATAGATGAACAGAACTTAAATGACAGACACTGGACAAAAGGTGATCAGACAAGCTTACTTGAGCTTTCAACTCAGGTGAGCTTTAAACAGTATCATTATATTTCATCATATATTTACTATTTAGCTGCTAACTAAAAAACCCAACAACCCTCAATAGCTGTAGGTGATAAATCTGAGAGATTCAATGTTAAAATTTGAGAGATAAAAAGCACTAACAATATAAACAATTAAACATTGTCAAATACATTTTTGTGTGTACTTCTAAATCTGAAACTAGATAATAGTTCCTTGCATTTCATTAGGAATCTCATTCAGTATCATTCAACATTATACTGTAGACGTAGAAAACATTATGGTGTTTTTAATTTCACTATATTTGCAATTGGACAATTTTCCGTGAACATTATAACATCGCAAATTATATTATTATGCATTAGTATAAGAATTATTTTCCTCACAGAAATTAATACAATAAAATAACTAATACCATACAGGACTCCTCTGCTAAAGAAACTTTTTTTTCTATGCATTTAGTAAAAATATAATTTAAGGAAAGATAATGCAAATTTTTATAACTCATTAGAAATATATTTGTTCAAATCAAGATTATTTAATAACAAAAAATTCAATGCTCTGTGAAATTAGAACCACCTTGAAAGGTACCAATACATCAAACCATGAAGTTTTAAACATGTGAAATTAAATAGAGAATACTAGTAATACATGGCAAAATCTGTATCACATCCCATATCAACCCAAGACTCCAATATCAGCCCGAGGGCCGAAGGCCAGAGGTCTGATATTGGTCGAGGGTTGATATGGAATGTGATACAGATTTTGACATTTTTTGTTGTTTTTAACATATATTTGAATTGAGAAAGATATTTTTCATTTTTTTTGTAGAAAAAAAACTTACAAGTACTTTACCTCATATTTTTGACGCTCAAATGTATTGTGAGGTCATCTATACTGAAATGTTTAGATCATGACGTCATAGTTTTGACTGCAGATATGCAGAGAAAAAGTGAATACCGGTAAGATCCGAGGTGATCCGAATAAAAACTGCAAAGGTGTTCCGGAAAGATGTAATAAAGGATGTGATAAAGACCGAAATAAAGGGTGATAATACAGGGGGTGTGATAAAGGCGCGTGCCTCTGTTCATATCAGGGGTGCAAAAACCCTCTATTTTATACCAAGTATATAATAAAGACGTTTACAGTATCCCAAAAATGTAATGTGATTTTTACATTACCTGTTTATTAAAACATCATTAACAGTGCATCATCAGTCAGATACTGACCTTCCACTGGTACCTCCACAGACAAACTACCTGCAGGAGACCACATGTACAGTTTGTTGGTGCCAGTACACAGGGCTAGGCGCGACTGACGAGGGTCCCACTCAACATCTAAAATTAACATGGACATCTTAAATTTGATATTCAACAATTGGTAAATAATGGCAAATATTATACATACAGTGGAGACATAAATTATCTGCATAAGTTAAGGTGGGAGGCTACACCAAAATTTTAATTTATGGATCTAAAAGTATCATTTCTGAAACAGGATTTTTCTGATCAAAGAAGGATATATGCCCTTCATTATTTTTTTTACGATTTTTTTTGTATTTTGTATGAGAAAGTGAAAAATCTGTTTTTCATGCAAGTGAGACACTGTACTGAGTTTGAAATTTGGTGTGGATAAATGCATGATATCAGTATCTAAAAAATCATGTCCAGTAATGTCATTAAGATCTAAGTTTTAATTAAAGAAAAATAAAATGAAAATAAAAAACATCTTTTGTTCATATTTTTCAAACCTATAGATGAAATCTTTTGAAGAAAGGTAATACATGTAATAAAAAATAATATCATTAAAATAATTTTGCCCTTTCTGTCTTGAAAATCCGAAGAACTATTTTACAATTTGGTGTGACCTTATACATGTAATAATCTGGAAGAATCTGCTTTTTTGCAGAAAAAAAATTGTGCAATAATGTGATACAAGTTTTAATTAAAAAAAGAAAAGTTAAACTTTTCAATTTCTTTGATCACTTCTTGTGACGACAAGAAGTGATCATGTGGATGACCAGATCATGGATAGAACAGGGGATCAGAAAAGCTGATATAAACCTGTCATTCAGATGCAACCATGATGCAATAATCTTTAAGACTAAACAAATTTTAATTTAAATTCTAAAATGCATTTTAGCTCAATAACATTAAACTTTCCTAACATTTAATTCCAGCCCCTTGAGTAATTACAGCACACAGTTTTTGTTTCTAAGCATACTAAAATGCATTTTATAGAACTATAAAATTAAGCTTTCCTGACATTTGATTGCAGTCCCTTGAGTGATGACAGCATACAGTTTCAGTTTCTGAACATCCCATATCCATAACGTACATGGCATATTGTCTGTTAATAAACAAAAAGGAATTTATTACACATCTCTTGTTATTTTTATCATTTTCTTTTATTGTCATCCATCTAAAGATGTAAATTACCTCAGTTGTAAGTATTGGCTGAGATCAAAAGTTGGGAATTCATTTTAATAGTTATCTGTGTGAACTTAGGACCCTACAACACTTTATCAAGAAACTTGATATAGTTGAAAAACTACAAAAAAAGATATACCGGTATATAAAATAGGAAATTATATTCTTTGTTTCAATTTCAAATTGTATTTCTATTAAAATCATTCAAGAATTAAAGCTGAAGCAATTGGTATGCTCGAATCTAAACCAGCATTTCAAGCAATCAAGCAAGTTTCCTAACTCTGTCAAGTGGTGTGCAAGTGACACCTTTCAAAACTCAAAATTAATGTTAATTTTGAAATAGTTTTAAAAAACCCAAATTGAGTAAACTTTTACCCTTAGTTTTCTTTTTCCTACAGTTTTAGCTAATTTATTTCAAACTCCACCTTTTTCCTATGACTTTTGTTTTGTATGAAATGACATTTTTCTGAAGCCATACATTCAAGATTAGAATTGCAATAAAACATCACTATATAGACGTACTCCAGTCTCCAAAGAAGAAGGTACAGTTTCTTTCAATATATGACCCAAAATTCAAAAGTTATTAAAATCTCATGAAAATACACACATACCAGTGTAACAATTCCAGATATTTTAGGTTTAGCCAGAGCTGGTTTTATTATTAGGTTCTTTGTTTATGTCACGTGATCATAAGGGTATAAATATGAGAGTGAATCAGCTCCTGGCTTCTTAGTTGTTAATCAGTTGAAGACGGGAGAAGTCGGTGACAATTGAATAAACATAGGTAATCACAGATTAAAAAGCTCACCGAGAAGAGGCATCACCTTTATGAGACCACCTTTATCATATTTTATGAAAATCATAGTTAATGATCTTGGATATTCATGGATACTGTTTTGACACAATATCTTATTACTATATCATATGTTAAAAAATTGTATGATAATCATATGTTCATTTCATATGGTATTATAAGATACAATGTTTATCAATACAATAATATAAAATACGATATTGCATCCTATGATACTTACAATATATATCATATAATACAATATAATACTGTAATAAATAATGATGCAATATGATATTGTAACATATGATATGACATTGTATCGTGTTATACATTAAGGCCTTGATATAATCATCAGAGGGCAGGGCACCTGCTTCAAAAACTTTAACCAGCTCCAAAAACCTTAACCTCCTCAGCATCTGAAACCTATGGCTCAGATTCAGATTCAAGCCTGTCAGGTGCATCAGTATCATAAGATGTACCATCCATGCAAGTCTGATAAAGTTAGGACCAGTAATAACTAAGATATAATCACAACAGGGCACCTTTATGAGACCACCTTTATCATATTATATGAAAATTTCGTACTGTATTGTATGATACAATATTAATCAATATACTACTATAAAAAACAATTGTATGATACTATAGAATATTGTCATTTGATGTATCATGATGCAATATAATACTGTATAATATCATGAAAAATATGACTTTGTATCAAGATATTTTATTGTATCATATTATACAATATTTTATCATAGCACAATTTATGATCAATTCTATGTAAGAATCAATGATTTATGAAAGGGTCTGGCCACGCATAGTCACCAATTTTCCTCATATTTCATACATGGACCTAGGTGTAAAACGCAAAAAACCATGAAGAGTTGGTTGCTGGAGGTAACCGTTGCCATGGTAACCAAGGCTAAAGATGGAAAAATAGCAAAACTTACCTACTTTGAAGCTATATTAGAAGGTTTTACCCAATAATGTAAACTATCAAAGACATAAAACAGCCTTTGTCCTATTTTCAATTCTTATATTATATAAGAAAATTGATGGAGAAACCAATACTTTTAAAATGTTACCATGGAAACCACTACAAATTTTTCATATCAGGTTTTTGCAGTTTTTTAATAAACCGAAATGGGAAAGTATTAAATTTTTACATTATTATCAATGTCCATGCAATATATATTTTATTATGAAAATTGACATCTGTTGCTATAGTAACAACGCGAAGAAATAGGAAAAACTGACAAATTGAAGATGATTTTGATATGCTTTAGTTCCTGATATTAGATATTTTTAGCAATTGTTTTAGTTGGAACTTGTAAAAATGAATCTTAATTTTTATTATATACCACAAAAAGCTTTGTTATGGAACAGAGAAGTGTTGTTGCTATGGAAAATTAAGTTGCCTAGAAAATCACACAGAAATTCTTACTTTTTGAAAAGTCCATAGCAACGGCAGCTATTTTAAAAAAATGTCAGATCAGTGTCATTAAAATTAAGGACATACTTGATTTTTTCTCACCAATTGATTTTATATATTTATTCATTATTTGTGACTAATATCCATTCAAATATGCCTAAAAGTATTATAATTTACCTTATTTTTCAGCTTGTTACCATAGCAACGGATATCAATTTTCATATTTAAATTTTTAATTGCACAATCATAATAGCGTTTACCAAAAAATCCAAGATTTGCTCTTTTTATTCAAATTAAATGAAGAAAACATATTTTTAAATTTCTGTTTAGTAACCATGGAAATGCTCTAAAAATATGTGTTTCTCCATGAATGTTTTTCTTTCTTTTGAAAAATGACAACTATTTTTAATAATATATTCTACCCTGGAAACCCCAAGTTGTGCACATTACGCACAATATGTTCTCAAAGAAGCATTAAAATGCCATTTTTACATCTTTACCCTCCGTTACCATGGCAATGGGTAACCATGGCAATGGGACCACATAGCAACAAATAAATGGTGTTAGGCTTTTTTACTCATCAAAGTCTATCAAATTGTCAAGTATGAAGAAAATCCGTGACTTTGCGTGGCCACCGAATTTTGATTCTTACATAGAATTGATCTCAAACAATATTGTAGCATATTCTTTGATACAATACAGTACTATTAAATACATTATTTATATCGAATAATATAATATCATATTGTATTATATCATATCATAGCACATTAAACAATATTGTATTGTTATATGATACAGTAAAGTATCAAATGATACAATATCGTATCACATGATACATTACAATATTGTAGCAAATGATATGACATTGTATCATATAATATAATATCGTATTTCATAATATGATATCGTATTATATAATATGATAATGTATCATATGACATTGCATTTTATTATATAATATTGTATTTTACATGATGTATCATATGATATTGTATCATATGATACAAAATATTTTATATGAAACAACATTATATGATACAATATCATATTATACAATATTGTATCATTTCAAACGATATTGTATCATTTGATACAATACAACATTGTATCATATTATATGATACAATGTCATGATACAATATCATATCATACAATATCATATTATATGATACAATATCATGATTACAATATAATATCATATCAAACAATATAAATCATCATACAATTTTTTATATATCATATAATTGTATCATATAATATTTTACAATATTATATTATATGATTCAATATTATATCATATAATACAATACTGTGACTTATCATACAATACAATAAAAATAGGAATCATGATGTATCAAATAACAAACAAATACATCTATCAAGCAAGTTTGAGTGAGGTAGGACAAGGTGTATTTTTTTAGCATCTTGATAATTGAGATCAGGCTCTGTATCTGAAGCTAGCTTGATGTTTCAAATCCAAAGTTACATGATCCATGAAAGTTAGTCAGAACACTTTTTTCCAACTGTCAAACCTGCATTTAACTAATTGGAAAACTTACACCTGCTCCAGCATCAAGATAATCAAGATCAATGTCTGTATCTGAATCTAGCTCTATTTACAAATCTAAAGTTATGTTAACTGTTTAAGGTATCCGATCCATATTAGGACCTAATTTTTCTAACCTTGAATATCCATCATGTATTAAATACTCTGATATTAATTTAAAGCAATTTAGAGTAGAAAAAGATTTACCAAGAGAAATTTTCCAAAAATATTAATTATTAACTAAGCAGTAATTAAGTAATGAAGATTGCATTAAGGTCAATAGGGACAAGCACATTTTTTTAAATAAAAAAGTAAATACTAAGAATATCAATAAATGGTTTGGTGGAAAAATGTATTTTATCATTAGGAATACAGAAACAACTGAAATAAATATTTTAAACCGTATAGATTTTTTAAAAATTAATTTTTATAGATTAAAAGCAAAGGGGGCATTTCTTCAAGAAAAGGAAAAGGTCATTTATTAGGACACATTCCACTCTTACATATTTATACTTAAACATGAAAATTATGTCCAAGTATACTGAATATTAAGCCCATACATATCTGTTATGCATCCAGATTCATTGCATCTGGGGCCATTATGGATCGGATACCTTAAGTCTGACTAGGTATGAGCAGAATTTAGTTTATTTCATAACCAGCTCCAAGAGCCTAACACAATTTGAGTTGTTCTAAAATCTAAAACCTGCCCAAGCATCTAGATAATCAAGATCACTCTGTATCTGAAGCTACCTCTGTGATTCATTTATATAGCTAAATCAACTATCAAGTTTGAAAAATCATTAGTACTATTATTCATATGAACATGTGACCTGCTCCAAAAAACTTAACCTCATCCAGCATCTGAAACATATGGCTCAGATTCAGCATCCACGGCTGTGGAAGTCATCAGAATCGTAAGATGTATCATCTATCCAAAATTTGAAATAGATTGAACCAATAATAACTAATATTGGTCTATCAAAGGGCACCTGCTCCAAAAACTTTAACCAGCTCAAAAAACCTTAACCTCATCCAGCATCCAAAATCTATGGCTCAAATTCAGCATTCAAGCATGTCAAGTGGATAAGTATCATAAGACGCACCATCCATGCAAGTTTTGTGAATTAGAACCAGTAGTAAGTAAGATATAGTCATCAAAGGGCACCTGCTCCAAAAACTTTAACCAGCTCCAAAAGCCTTTACCTCATCCAGCATCCGAAACCTATGGCTCAAATTCAGCATTCAAGCAAGTCAAGTGCATAAGTATCATAAGACGCACCATCCATGCAATTTTGGTGAAGATAGGACTAGTAGTAACTGAGATATGGTCACCAAAAGGCACTTAGCATCCAAGGCTCTGGAGTGCATTAGTATCACAAGATGCACCATCCATGCAAGTTTGGTGAAGATAGGACCAGTAGTAACTAAGATATTGCCATCAAAGGGCAACGCACCAAAAAAATTTAATCTGCTCCAAACACTTTAACCTCCTCCAGCATCTAAAATTCATGACCCAGATTCAGCATCCAAGTCTTTCTGGTCCATAAGTAGGTTCAGCTGCATCATCCATGCAAGTTTGGTGGAGATAGGACAAGTAATAACTTAGATACAGGACCTACACCAAAAACTTTAACCAGGTCCAGATGTGCCAGGGATATAGCACAAGCTCCCCCCCGACTTCGTCTCAGTGAGCTAAAAAGTATTGTGTCAATACTGAGCTTGTCCATTTGTAACAGTTTTGAGTGTTTTTGCCAGGCCATATATTATAGCACAAGCTCCCCCCGACTTCGTCTCGGTGAGCTAAAAAGAATTGTGTCAATACTGAGCTTGTCCGTTTGTAACAGTTTTGAGTGTTTTTGCCAGGCCATAAAGAGGCTGTCCTCTTGGTATTGTACATAAAGTATTGCAGTCATATTGGAGAGGCTAGCCAAATGTTATCTTCTTGGTGGCTGATCAGACTGTTGTCCAAGCCGCTGTGCTCATTGTCTGTCCTGAATAGGGCAGCCTGCACAGTGGTTGAAGGGCTACCACATATACTGTCCGTCCTGAATAAGGCAGCCTACAGTATATGCGGTAATCTGAGGACGGTCAGTCATTTTAGCTGAGTGTTTGATCTCAGTGGATTAAAAATGTCACTGTGGGTTTGTACTGTCTGATCTGAACAAGGCAGCACCAGTACATCACCCAGAGTGTCAATTGAATACTTATTTTAATTACCCTTGTTGTGTTTTTAAATATACTAGATTTCCTGAAATTACTTGCTGATTATTAACCTAAGTAAGGTTAGGCTATATCAATCATTTTGGCAATTAACAGAAAATTATTATATTATAAAGACTTGTAAGTGTACACCAAAACCCTGGAAAGGCCAGGCACGAACCCTTCCCCTGGCAGTATATTCAACATTATGTCATATTTCTAAGATGTAGTCAAAAGTGAAAAAAAATGATTTTGATGTACTGGAAAACATATGTGTTCAGAGTGTGGATGGTATTCAGTGGAATGAAGGAAACAAGGTAGTGGAACTTAAGCACCTTGCTGATCAGCTCGTACGTGTTCACTGTAACAATTGACTGCATGTAATATTGAATGTGAAGAGCGTTACAGGCTCAGCAGCCTGCTATACATCACATGTGATAGCACCATTTGATATAAGGTTTGATGTAGTGAGATATCAATTCAAAAGTTATACTAGGTAGGTCTAACTAATTCGACATGCATGCTTACTTTGTGTTTAACATGTTTATTGTTTGACTCTATCTCTCTCTTATATTAAAAGTACGTGATTATACCAGGCCCTGGGGCCATACAAATTAGATGAGCTCACTTTTGATCTCAGTCTCACTTTTCCACTATATGTTCCATTTGTAAAAGTGAGACTAACATCAAAAGTGACCTCGTCCAAGTTTTATGGCTCTGGGGCTTACTTTGTGTTTAACATGTTTATTGTTTGACTCTATCTCTCTCTCTCTCTCTTATATTAGTAGTACGTGATTATACCAGGCCCCGGGGCCATAAAAATTAGATGAGCTCACTTTTGATCTCAGTCTCACTTTTCAACTATATGTTCCATTTGTAAAAGTGAGACTAAGATCAAAAGTGACCTCGTCCAAGTTTTATGGCTCCGGGGCCAGGCCCCGGGCCATTAAACTTAGATGAGCTTACTTTTGATCTCAGTCTCACTTTCCATTATATGTTCCATTTGTAAAAGTGAGACTTAGATCAAAAGTGAGCTCGTCTAAGTTTTATGGCTCCGGGGCCAGGAAATACCAGTTTTATATATGTGTGCACATACAGAAAATTTGAGAAGAAGTCAAAAATACAAAAGGTTTTCAGATGGGAGGATGGACAGACAGACTGACATTGGACAAAAAGTGATCAGAACGCTCACTTTAACTTTAAGCTCAGGTGAGCTAAAAACAGAAATAAAATGCTATCATTTATCAGTAAAGTTAATTAGCAATAATAAGTAATTTTCAAGATACTGTATTAGATTCAGTTTATGATTGGCCATGCTATCTGGGTCTAAAAAGACCCCATGAATTGCAATATTATATATTTATCATTATAAGGTGTAAGCTTGAGGGAATGTCTAAATATATCTACTGTTGGCTTTGATAATAATGCTAATACATTAATGATCAATATTCATATCAACATTCTTTTGTCATCATATAATTTGCTACTGAATATTTGCATTTCCTTGGACTATAAGGCTAAAAACAGAAGAATAAAAAACAGGAACAAAAACATAAAAATCCCACCTCTCTATCCTATTTTAGAATTCCATGTAATCATGTAATAGGAAACACACGTTTTGTATGGCCTAAGAACAAATAGTGACAATCTTAAATAATCATTTGTAATAATTTACTGCTCACCGTTTCTGGTGTAGATGTATTTGCAATCAAAACTAAAGGCCAGCATGCCCACCCCTAGTTTGGGATTGGCTCGTTTTGTGTCTGGTTTGACAACAGGAATATCCACTGGAGGTTGATCAACCTCATCTAATTGAAAGAAAGTAAATGAATAATTTTAAACTAGTCTAGTGACTACATTTCATGTAATAAGGTCTTTCATTCTTTTGACTTTCTAAAACAATTTGTAGACTCTGTGAAGCAGTTTAAGAGGAGTTGTGCTGACAAACAGTTTACTACTATATATTCACATTTTTCAATGTCTCTATCTGTGAAAACACTATGAATCATTTGTAACATGTAGTCCAATACATTTCATCAATGAAGCAAATGACATAGTGTTGGGCGCAAGTGAGGTTTGCATTATATTAATTATTATACAAAATGAAAACAAGAGATGTTTGTGAATCAGTAATGCCCCCCTCCCTTGGACATACATTATAGGGTGCACATGCCTTTATTATGGGCAGTATACATGGAAATGAAATTGACCTTTTGAACATAAAATCAATAAGGTTCATCTATTGGTACTACCTGAAATGCATCAACCTAACAAGTATGATGTCTCTAAGCTATATATAAATAGTTTTAGAGTTTTAGGTTGCAGAAACATCACATCACATCTTTGGCAAAAACACGTTTTTCATGATATACAGTAATTAATTTGTTCAACCTTAAATTTACAGAGATAATGAACGGAAAGCAAATAATTGTAATTTTTCTAAGTCCAAGGAGCATAGCTCTGTCAAACTTTGCTCCATCATACCCAAAACATAAATTGACCTATATATTCTTATGATAAACCTGTATACCAAATTTCATTTCAGTATGTGCAAGCTCTGCAAAGAAAATAAACGCAAACTGCAAATAATTGGAATTTTTCTAAGTCCAAGGAGCATAACTCTGTCTAAATTTGCTTGATCGTACCCATAACAGTACTTGACTTAGATATTCTTATGATAAATCTGTATACCAAATTTCATTTCAGTTTGTGCAATGTTACCTTTGCAGAGAAAATGAATGGAAGCTGCAAATAAAAGGAATTTTTCAAAGTCCACGGGGCATAACTCTGTCAAAAATTGCTTGATTGTAGCCAAAACCAAAGTTGACCTAGATATTCTTATGATAAATCTGTATTCTAAATTTCATTTCAGTATGTGCAACCTCTGTGAAGAAAATGAACAGAAACTGTTGGTGGACCGACCGATAGACCGACAGACAGACAGCAGCAAAGCAACATGCTCTCCCATCTTCGAAGGAGGACATTATAACATATTAATATCAATATCTTAATCATTCAACTGCTGTAAATTATATCACTATAAGTAACAATGAATCACTCTCTGAATATTATGAGGTGATGATTCTGGACGGGGCGTGATCAAATCTATCATTAAGCCCTTCAGGCTTTATTGGATTTGATCACACCCCGACCAATTATCACCTCATAATACTCATAAAGTGATTCCTTATTCCTTAAATATTTTCAGTATCTAGCCAAAATTTTAAGTTCAAAAAGGCCAAAATTCCCAGAAAAATAATGGAATTGGAATTTTCTGATAAAATGCATATCTATCTACACATTGTGTCCTAAATACCTATAAATATTCATGAAATTCTTTAAGAGGAGTTACGCTGTCAAAAAAACTCAGGACTGATGAACTGACTGACTCACTGGATTATTACAGGCCACGCAAGAGTGCGGTCTGACTTGATATGGGTTTTCAACTTGCACATGCATTTCTGGGGGATTGATGTAAAACTTGTATACAAACATAAATATTTTTAAAACAAATATACATTTATTTGAAATATTGAGCTGTATTTTTTTTAATACATTCATTTATCAAACTAAACTTATTAAAGTAAACACGCGATATACGATATTGTGAACATTTTGAATGATAGAAACAGAGGACAGAGAACCACTCAGCGAGTCTATAGATAAGTAAACTATATTTGGAAATTTTTGTTAATTTATACGTTGCATGTTTCATGTTATGTTGGTTTTTTTTTATTCATTCATTTATTTTAGAGTTATTTATTTCATTTTATTGTTTTTATGATACCCGCACTTTCTAAAGAAAGTTCGGGTATATTGTTGTTACCCTGTTCCGTCCATCCGTTCGTCCGTCTGTTACATTTTACTTTCTCAAACTGCTCTTACATCTTTTAAACCAGCATACTGAACTGATTTGGGAGGGTCATGTTGTTTTGTAAAAAGGTTTCAAAAATTCGTTGGTAGTCCTGGGGGTCAAATAATAGGTAAAAAATGATGTTTTTTCACAAAAAAAACCTGTTTCCTCGAACTCCTTTTACATTTTCAACAGTAGACAAATCATCTCTTGGAATATGTTTTGGGGTGTCTGATAGATGCGCAATAAGGTTTCAGAAATTTCAGTTTTGTCCTGGGGGTCATTAAATGGCTGAAAAATGATGTTTTTTTTTACAAAAAGTCTAGTTTAAAATAACGTCAATTTTTTTGTGCAGTAGCCAAATGATCTTCTAAAATGTGATTCGGGGTGTCATCCCATGTTGATGTGTAATCATGCTTCAGAATTTTTGTTTTTATCACGGGGGTCTCTGTGGGCATAAAAAAATGACGTTTTTTTGCCAAAAAAATATGGTTCCCAGAACACTTCTTACAAATTATGCAGTAGCTATGTCATCTCTTGAGATATGATAGGGGCTGTCCTATAGGTGTGCAATAAGATTTTAAAAATTTAAAGGACTATGTGCGGGATAAAGTGTTTTTATGCCCCAAAATTCAAAGTTTAGTGGAGCTTTAGAAATTTGCTTATAGAAAGATTAAAACATATATAATTTAATTTTGACAAGATAAACTGTCTGATTGAAGTCATAATAGAGATAAGATATAGAGATGATCTTATTTCACAAAAAGTACGAATTTCAGCATAAATTGGGTATTTCCTATCAGTTTTTTGAGAAGGAAACATCGAGCGCATGCCTGCTACAACACCATTTTTTAATATGATGTGCAAAAGAATATGAACCAAAATATATTTTAAAAAGGTTTTGGAGCAACGATGCACTCTATACTTCCTACTGGTGAATATGGAGAAAAAGTTTTGAATTTTTCATGTTTTTGAGAAATGGCAGGAAATGGCCCTTTTACGTGACGTCATAGAGGCAGGAGGAATGAACGATGTTGTAAAATTGTTAAATTTCTGTAACTAACATACCGGTATTTAGTTTTATATACAATTAAAATATCAGTATGATATGATGTTTTTTGGAAATTTGTGAAAAAGGGGGGTAGATATTGGACCTTATTGCATATGGTCCTTTCATCCAGAGAGTCAAACAGTAGCAGAAAATTTACGTTTATCACTCCTGAAAAAACCTTCTTCCCAGAACTCCTCTCATGATTTAATGAATAGCACATCATCTATAGGGATATTACAGGGGCTGAACCATAGATATCCAATAAGGTTTTAGAAATATAAATATTGATTCTGAGGGTCAATACATGTACTATCTGCAGAATGATGTTCCGTCCCATAAAAAACCTAATTCCTGGACCTCCTCTTATCTCTTGTGATTGAAATAACGTACCATAAGATGCATAAGGAGGAAGAATATATATGCTTTAGGGGTGGGGATCACAAGCATTTTTTTCAAGTTATATTTGATCATTTCTGATTTTGGTTGGGTGGGGTGGGTTTAAGGTGACCCCCAGAGGCCATGACCTACTAATACCACAAAAAGATTTGCCTTATTGACATGGTAGGGGATGGGGAGATTCAGAGTCTCCTCTCACATTTTTACAGTAGCAAAATCATTTCTTGATTGGTATTTTTCTGTATGATGTCAGATGTACAGAGTCCCCTTCCCCTTCCTCCCTATTATAACTCATATAAACATTATATTTAATACCCAAATGTAATACAAAATGTTACAGGGTCAATATGGAGTCAACTTAATAGTGTAAGTCTGACAAATAAAAAAATAACTTTTGCAATTAAAATGACAGAAACTGTAGATAAGCTTATTTAAATAATTTAAAAGATGATGATACAGTATGCTGGCAAAGCGAGATCACATTTAACTGTTTATTATATACCGGTGTCTCATAATATTGCGAGCTACTACATGTATTGTGAGCTAATGCAACCTGTAGACCTGTGTTGTGTACGTAACTTTGGACAAAGATAATTTAATTGTAACACATTGCATGTATTTTCACAACTTTATTCTTTAAAACCCCTTGCACAATTAGGTAATTAACCATGTAAAGCATAATTTTCAGCTTTAAGGTGGTATGGGACACCCACATATTGTGATGTACTCCTTATTGAACGAAACAAATAAAGTATAAAATATAATATAATAATATAATAAGATATAATATTTTCCCCCAAAATAATGTTACCTAACAGCATAGTGCAATGGGTTAGAGCGTAAGTAGCGTCTGTAAGTAGAGAGTTTGAATCCTGCTTGGGCTTATCTTATTTTTACCTTAAGTTTCCAAAAATTTTAAAAACTTATTTTTTTGGCCAAATATTCATTCGTAAAAATTTTTAATTCTAAAATGGTGAAAGTAATTTAATTAGAATATAACTACATATTATATGCATTAACACTATATGGCCATATTGCCCCCCCCCCCCCCCCCCCCCCAATGGTCCTGAACCCCTGACCCAGGGGCTATGGATTTCACAAATTCGGTAGAGGAGTTCATGGACATCATAACCATGCATTCAGATTTTATCCCACATGTGTGGGAGTAAAGAAGAAGATTTTCTAAGATTTAATACATTTTCACTATATGGTTATATTGACCCCGCCCTAAGGCCTAAAACCCTGTCCCAGGGGTTATGAGTTTCACAATTTATATTCCTCTTACCATAGAGATGCTTCACACAAAAAATGGTAACAATTGGCCTTGTAGTTTTCAAGAAGTTAAAAATGTAAATTGTTATGCACGACGGACGATGCACGACGACGGACGAAAACAGATAGCAATAGGTAACCTGAGTTTACTCAGCTGACCTAATAAATGCAAAACTTTAATATAAATATTGCTATTTCGTAAAAGAATCCTTATTTAGAATAATGATTGAAAATGAACACATCTTAAGTTAAAATCATCAAAATGCAATATTTTTTGTTTTACGTTGATTCATAAATTTGGAAAAGTGAATAAAAATAATAAAAATTTTCATAAATAAATAAATATCATGATCGGGACTAACAGAAAAAAAATCGTAGACAATTCAGTATTCAATCAATAGTCCAGAGCAGAGCAATCACGGACCTCTGGAAAACCTCAGAGGCAGGATCAGGTGCCATGGAGGAGTGAGCATCCTCTGCTGACTGGTCACACCCGCCGTGTCCTCTTGTAATGTAATACGTTTACAGTATCATTAGGCCTCATAAAATTAATTTTTAGATTCTCACCCATCCCTCCCATCTTAAAGTGGCCCACCCCGATGTATTTTATTCTATTTTGAAAAAACAAGAGGCCAATAGGCCTTAACGGTCACCTGAGTACCATAGTCCATACACAATCTTGTCAAGGAGTCTCATATATGCATTTAATTAAGTTTCATTCTGGAGTAAAAATATTATAATATTGTAATGACGACCACCTTCCTGCCTGAAATCTTTCAAAAAGGACTATGAAACCTATAATTTTAGCGAAAAACTTATGACCTGCATGACCTGATATTGAAAAGGTACAAGAAAATAGTCGAAAATAATTTTTCCATATTTGTCAACTTTTAAGATAGGTTTTATTTGTATATGTTTTCATAGATAAACTTAAACAAGGTGGCTAGTAGACATGTTGTATTTAAACAACCTCCCATCCCCCATCCCCAGGGGCAGACAGAAACTCTCCCTGTGGGCATTTAAACAAAAAACATGAAAGTGAACAGTTTATCAATAATAGATGATTTAAATATTCTTTTCACTTCTGTTCCAACTTCTGAATTTTGAATTTTCTTCCTCTACACATTGTACAACACCATCTGCTATTTATATCAAAATCATTTTACATGTACTGTTTATCAGTGATATTTTTGGTTAGCCAATTAATACTTTACTATTAATGAGTCTATTTATTTATTTAAAGACTTCAAAAACTGTTTTTGTTTCAATAAATAAAAATACTTGCAAAGTTTTTTTGATCATACAACTTCTTAATTACATTATATTTAATGATTAATAACTTATTAAACTTAATAAGAAGGAAGGGAGGATAACTCCATTATGAAGAAGCAAGGGAAGATGACTCAATTAACTTTCACAATATCTTAACTTTGATACGCAGCTTCATTCTTTCTCTTTTCTAAATACACATGTATGTGAATTATCTCATTTCTTTCATTGACATTCCTGAGCAGAATAAAATAACAAGACAAATATACCCCCCCCTTTCCCAGCCATAACACTTGCCTTACATGTAGGTGGCATGAAATATTATAAAAGATGACAACTTAATGTTTTTTTCTAAATATGCAGTCAGTTTTTATTTTGTGTCAGTAGACCTTTTTCAAACATTCTCTATACATTAACACTAAATGGCCGTGCTTTTGGCCACACCCTGCATTAAGAATCCCAACCCTATACACTATATGAGTGTTTTGGCCCCGCCCTAGATTCAGAACCCCTACTTCGGGGGACATGAAATTAAAAAAAATTG
Source organism: Magallana nippona (assembly GCA_033439105.1). NCBI lineage: Eukaryota > Metazoa > Mollusca > Bivalvia > Ostreida > Ostreidae > Magallana > Magallana nippona. The sequence continues at coordinate 33,704,009 of CM065922.1, forward strand.
GTAGAGGACTTCCTGGTCTTCAAAATTATGAATTCAGTTTTCCCTACAGGTGTGTGGGAGTAGAGAAGATAATTTTTAAACATTATATGCATTAACACTATACATCCATTTTGGCCCTGCCCTAGAGTCAACACCCATTGTCTAGGGGACATAAAATTTAAAATTTTAACAGAGGACTACCTGGTTAACATAATTATGAAGTCAGTCTTTCTTACAGATGTGTGAGAGTGGAGAAGAAGATTTTTAAACATTATATGCATTAACATTATATGGCCATATTGCCCTCCCCCCCCCCCCTCCCCCCCTAACAGCCTGAACCCCTGACCCAGGGGCCATGAATTTCACAATTTAGGTAGAGGATTTCGTGGACATCATAACCATGCATGCATTTTTCCCCACATGTGTGGGAGTAAAGAAAAAGATTTCCTAAGATTTAATACATTTTCACCATATGGCTACATTGAACCCGCCCTAGGGCCTTAACCCCTGTCCCAGGGGTATTGAATTTCATAATTTAGGTAGAAGACTTCATGGACATCATAACCATGCATTTAGTTTTTAATAAATGTATATGGGAGTAGAGAAGAAGATTTTCTAAGATGTAATACATTTTTACTAAATGGTCATATTGGCCCCACCCTAGATCCTGAACCCCTGACCCAGGGGCCATGAATTTCACAATTTTGGTAGAGGGCTTCATGGACATCATAACCATGCATTCAGTTTTTTCCTTACATGTGTGGGAGTAGAGAAGAAGATTTTTGAAAATTTGGCTTTTTTTTGCATATTTGGCCTCGCCCATGGTGCCCTGGGGGTGGTAGAGCCATGAATTTCACAATTTATATTCTTCTTACCATAGAGATGCTTCACACCAAAAATGGTAACAATTGGCCTTGTAGTTTTCAAGAAGAAGTTAAAAATGTAAAATTGTTAACGCATGTCGACGGAGGAAGACCAATTGCATTAGGTCACCCGAGTGACTCAGGTGACCTAAAAATGAATTGTGCATGCAATTGCTTATTCTTTTTTAATGTTTGAAAAAGTCAATAAGGGTTAAAACCTTCCTTGTAGATGACAATTTTCGCAATAATAACACTGACTTTTTTCATGACTTTATATATAGAAAACACACATTTTATAGTTGTTTTAAGGTAAGGTTTGGGGTTACAGGGAGATAATTCACATATTTTCATTGTGACTTAACATCAACTATCCTTTATTTCAGCTATGACGTCAAAATTTATATGACGTCATAATTGATTTCAGGTTCTTTTCATTTTGCAGGGTTTTGTAGTTTCATTGAAAAAATAACAGGACACAACCATTTTATCAATTTCCACAAAAACGAAGTCTGCATCATATGTTTTTGAATAGTGTTTAAGAAACATCAGATTACACATATACGAACGGATATAGGGAAAATGTAATACTTCATGGGCTAAGATTTTAAATTTGAAGTAATGTTAATATTCAATTTCAAAAAGTACTACATGTGATTGTAATATGGTTAACTTACATTTACTCTGTGGTGTAAAGAGGGCTGCTGTTGGGGCATCAATGTCATTCCCTGGGGGTAGGGGTGTCCTTGTCTCTATCTCCCTATACACCACCTGACAAAAGTATTTCAAAAGTATATGAAACATATGCTCTATACACATTCTTATGATTTTTAAAAACATCAGATTAAGTTTAAGTTCAATGCACCACAGGGGCCAATTAATACAATTTTTTAACAGTATAAATGTGTTACAGTTGTGATTTAAAGGTTTTATATTTTGCATATTTATGTTTGGCATGCATTGCTAATCGAGAGTTTATGATTTATATATAAGTGAATGAGTGAAAGCATGAATGAGTTTTTAGTCTCCTGAGGATTTTATTTACAGGTGTGTGTTGACCACATGTTTACTTGTTTTTACGATTCAATCTCAGACTACATTAAAACTGACCAATAGAAATTTAAGACTACATTAATTAATATGCATGATTTTACTAATCCACTATCAATAGCAAAAATCCTGCCAATTCCCCAACCCCACAATTTTTACCTTCATGGAAGAAGCAGTGTCACAAGATATTCCTATATCTGTACATCTATACTTTATACAGGGAAATATTTGCCCCCGTGTTATTTTCGCCCCTTTTGCCCTTGTTGTCAGTGGGCAAATTTAAGACCGGGCAAATTCCAATGTCTCAAATTATCTCTCTTTTATATACACAACTGTGTCTGGGCGAATTCAAGATGGGACGAAATTGTTTGCAAGTGTAAAAGGACGAAAATTACACGGGGCAAAAATAACCCTGTATACAGTAGTTCTGGATACCTGGTCAGCTTCCATTTACCTTGGAATATCTATATATATTTAAAATAAATTACTTAAAATCCATTTATTTAAATGTTCTAAATTACTGTACAATGTTGCGTGTCAATTGTGTACAATCACCTGTCATAAATGAATTCTCAAAATGGCCGTCATAACATCGTTTTTTTTTCTTTAATATGATCAATTTTAAAAGTAAATAAAGCATTTTTTTTCGATAACCAGAATTGAAAACTCGTCCAATGATTAATGATAATGATTATTTCTTGAAGTATTCCCCCTTGGTTACACAATAATTGCTGCAAAACAACATGGCACCAAACTGGAGAAAACTTATGGGAAGGCAGCAACAAGTCGAAACACAGATTTCAGATGTTGGATTTAACATGTATAAAACTAGAAGGATAATTGGAATAAACAGCGAAAACTGTTTTGTTAGGTTTTAAAATACGAAAGACCAGAGTAATGCTAAATTTGTAACTCAAAGTGAAAGACATATAGGGCTCGTTTCAAAATATCGTCGATTTTCCCACTTGGTGAGAGTCAATGTTTATGTCAGCAGCTCGCTAGACTCAGTTGGCCGGTGGCTTCACCAGCATCAAAGACATGCCGCCGCCATAACAACACAGGTTGAAACAGTGCAACTGCATTAAAAATAGAGTACTGCAGGCCGAAAAACAAATATTTTTCTAATGTATACTAACATTTGAAAATATTCTTATGTTCGGAATTAATTTATTCAAATATATGTGAAGAGAGAGAGAGAGAGAGAGAGAGAGAGAGAGTAGCTGGCTAAGCGACTTACATCTTCACAATGTCAAGGTTTGGTGATTACGGAACTTCACGCAGTTTGTGTGGAGTTTGATAATTACCATACCTTGACATGAAGAAGTCCGAAATATCAGACAATTTCCTGGCTTTCCTAACAATTTTGATATTTTATATGCCCGGAAAGGTTGACAGACATCTCAGCCCAACGACAGCTTGGCATCTCCAGCTGGAAGCAGTGATTTTAAATAGATATATATATATATTTAAACTCAATAATACAGCTTAAAATATAATGTTACTGCACATTTTATTTTGATAATCACACTGAAAAACAATAGTGTTGTCCACCTATTTTCTCGCGATATTTCAAAAATGCAGGAATTCAAAACAAATCTCGACAGTTCCATAGAATGTGTTCAACAGCCTGTTTATGGGATAACTGTAAGGACATGCAAAAGTGATATTAGTGAGCAGTAAAATCATTTTTTTATTTATTGGTTGTGAGTGAAACATTTGATTCAACTCGTAAATATTTAAAATCGAGCCAAGAATGCCATCTCCAGTTAGAGGGAGCGAAATTCCAGTTTTCGTAATTGCGCCAGTTCTGATGTTTTCCTGGCATGTACAATATCAAAATCGTTAAGAAAAGCCAGGAAAACGTCAGATATTTCGGACTGGCATGTAAAATAACAAAATCGTTACAAAAGCCAGGAAAATGTAAGATATTTCGGACTAGACATGAAGATGAGCGAAGCAGGGTTTCATAAGATTTAAAAAGAGGTTCCTCAGGTTTTTTTAATTTTTAGCACACTGAATAATTGATGTCGTTATAGTTGCAGCCGATTGTGCTAATTAGAGTGCACTTATTTAGTATCAACATTTTTCTGGGTTGACCCATGTCAGTGAAACTATGTACAAGCTATGCTGTAACATCTTCGCTGATGAAAAATCTTGACTGACTCTTGTCCAATCGGATCGTAGTAGGCGAAGTTTAAAAATACATTCATCGCTCATGACTTGAAAGAGAGAGAGAGAAAGAGAGAGAGAGAGATAGAGAGCTGAGGAATTCAAGCCTGTCAGGTGCATCAGTATCATAAGACGCACCATCCATGCAAGTTTGGTAAAGTTAGGACCAATAATAACAAAGATATAATCATCAGAGGGCACTTGCTCCAAAAACTTTAACCAGCTCTTAAAATCTTAGCTTCCTCCAGCATCCAAAACCTATGGCTCAGATTCAGCATTCAAGCCTGTAGGGTGCATCAGTATCATAAGATGCACCATCCATGCAAGTTTGGTAAAATTAGGACCAGTGATAACTAAGATATAATCATCAGAGGGCACCTTCTCCAAAAACTTTAACTAGCACTAAAAACCTTAATCTCATCCAGCATCCGAGCCTATTTTCTATTAAACATGTGACCTGTTCCAAAAACCTTAACCTCCTCCAGCATCCGAAACCTATGGCTCAGATTCAGCATTCAAGCCTGTCAGTTGCATCAGTATCATAAGATGCATCATCCATGCAAGTTTTATAAAGTTAGGACCAGTAATAACTAAGATATAACTAGATGCTGTCATTAGACAGTGATACCCGCACCAAAAGTTTGCCCCTAAATAACACTCCCTTGTACAAGTTTTAGTAAAAAAGAAAGCCACATGCTATTTCTGGTACTTTTTAAAAATAATAATTTTCATAAAGGATGAGATCCCATCCCATAATACACATATTGCCTTTATGTACAATTTGGGGTTGAACTGTTTGCATGTGAACTTTAAATTAATCAATAATCTAAACATTTCATGTCATAGAAAGTATGGTCTATATAATTATTACTAACAACATTAAATTATGCCCCCCCCCCCCCCCCCTCGGCGGTTGCCTGCTGTGTGCCAACATCATTGTGTGTGTGGATTTAGAGAAGGGGTGGGGGTGAAGGGTCCAGACCCCTACCTCCTACCCCCCAAATTTTTGGTAAGTTTACTACATAAATGAAGTAAAATTACCAAAAATAAACCTTGGACCACAATCTCCCCCCCCCCCCCCCCTTGCAAACACAATTATTACTCTGACCCCCCCCCCCCCCCCAACTACCCATGGATAAAAAATGTAAGAATATTTTAACAACAATGAAAGGCCGAACATGTAGTTGCAATAAAGAATATTGTAAACAGTGCAAAGTAAATGACATATTGCACAATGATTTTCACTGCAGGACTGCTAGGACAGAAGATATAATTACTGATTAACGTGGTATCGGACACATGTCAATATTTATGTGGATAAAAGTGCTTTATTTATATTATATAGTTATATTAGTTAAAATACTTTCACCATTTTAGAATTTAAAACTTTTACAATATTTGGCCAAAAAAACCCCACGTTTTTAAAATTTTTGGAAACTTAAGGTAAAAATTAGATAAGCCCCCGCAGGATTCAAACTCTCTACTTACAGACACATATTAGTTATTGCTCTAACTTGCTGGAGTTCTGGGAAGTAGGTTTTTTTAGGAGTGATAAACGCCAATTTTCTGCTACTATTTGACTCCCTGGATGGAATTTAAATTTAAATTGGAATTTTAAATTTAGGTTTTTTTAGGAGTGATAAACGCCAATTTTCTGCTACTATTTGACTCCCTGGATGGAATTAAAATTTTTAAAACTTTATTGCACATCTATAGGACAGCCCCTATCATATCTCAAGAGATGACATAGCTACTGCATAAATTGTAAGAGAAGTTCTGGGAACCATAATTTTTTTGCAAAAAAACATCATTTTTGTTGCCCACCAACCCCCGTAATCAAAATAAAAATTCTGAAACCTGATTACACATCAACATGACAACCCGAATCATATTCTAGTAGATCATTTGGCTACTGCAAAAAAGAAATTGATGTTTTTTGAAACCAGGCTTTTTGTAAAAAAGATGTCATTTTTCAGCCACTAAATGACCCCCAGGACAAAATTGAATTTCTGAAACCTTATTGCGCATCTATGGGACACCCCAAAACATATTCCAAGAGATGATTTGTCTACTGTTGAAAATGTAAGATGAGTTCAAGGAAGCAGGTTTTTTGTGAAAAAACATCATTTTTTACCTATTATTTGACCCCCAGGACTACAAAGAATTTTTGAAACCTTTTTACAAAACAACAGGACCCCCCAAATCAAACTCCAAGAATTCAGTTTGCTGGTTTATAAGATGTAAGAGCAGTTTGAGAAAGTAAAACGTGACAGACGGACGGACGGACGGACGGACGAAACAGGGTAACAACAATATACCCGAACTTTCTTTAGAAAGTGTGGGTATAAAAATCAAGAGGCTCATGGGCCATATAGCTCACCTAAACAACAGTTACTGGTATCATTCTATTTCAGTTTTTAAATATTTTCCATATATATTTCTATGTTAATGTGGACAATTTTAACAATTTAGAATCTACATTATTTGAGGATGCTTGCATAGTAATCTCATCAATTGTAGCATTATATTTCTTCAGGAGAAGGTTATAAAACATTTTCCTTATATATTTCTATGTTAAATTTTGAACCCCTCTTGGGGCACCAGTAAAAGTCTGGTGGTCCCAATTTTAACAATTTGGAATCTACATTATTTGAGGTTGCTTGCTGATCTCATTAATTGTAGCATTGTAGTTCTTGAGAAGATTTTTAAACATTTTCCCTATATACTTCTTTGTTAAATTTTGAACCCCTCTTGGGGCCCCAGTATTAGTGTCGGGGTCACAATATTAACAATTTAGAATCTACATTATTTGAGGATGCTTGCATAGTAATCTCACTAATTGTAGCATTGTAGTTCTTCAAAGGAAGATTTTTAAAAATTTTCTCTATATATTTCAATGTTAAACTTTGAACCCCCCTTGGGTCCCCAGTAAAAGTTTGGTGGTCACAATTTTAACAATTTAGAATCTACATTATTTGAGGATCCTTGCATACTAATTTCACTAATTGTAGCATTGTAGTTCTTGAGAGGAAGATTTTTAAACATTTTCCCTATATATTTCTATGTAAAATTTTTATCCCCTCTTGGGGCCCCAGTATTAGTCTGGGGTCACAATATTAATAATTAGAAATTACATCATTTGAGGATGCTTGCATAGTAATCTTATCAATTGTAGCATTTTAGTTCTTGAGAAGAAGATTTTAAAACATTTTCTCTATATATTTCTATGTTAAATTTTGAACCCCTCTTGGGGCTCAATTATTAGTCCGGGAGTCACAATATTAACAATTTAGAATCTACATTATCTGAGGATGCTTGCATAGTAATCTCATTAATTGTAACATTGTAGTTCTTGAGAAGAAGATTTTTAAACATTCTCTCTATATATTTCTATGTTAAATTTTGAACCTCTTTTAGAATTAGAATTAGTCCGGTGGTCATGATTCTAACAATTTAGAATCTTCACTATATATGCTTTGGTATAAATATTGGCATTTCTGGTTCTGTGGTTCTTGATAAGATTTTTAAAATTAACACCATATTTTCACTGTTTTGCAATTATCTCCCTTTTAAAAAAGGTTTTGCCCTTTATTTAAACAATCTAAAATCCCCTTACCTTAAGGATGCTTTGTACCAAGATTGGTTAAAAATGTCCCAGTGGTTTTAGAGAAGAAGTCAAAAATGTGAAAAGTTTACAGACGGTCGGATGACGGACAACAGGTGATCAGAAAAGCTCACTTGAACCTTCGGTTCAGGTGAGCTAAAAACCCCTAAAAATACAAAAAAATTCATATAAAATAATTGAAAGCCGATATTGGTCTATTGCTTTGTGAAATCATATTTCAAAAAGGATTCTTATCAATCAATCAAATTACATGTTGGTGTGTAGAGCTATCTTAACGATCTCCGATCCTCAGCAATGTTTGATAATTCTAAACTATCCAAAATTTGTTTACTCGTACCTGAAATCTGCCTTTTATATAGACAAATTTAATAAGTCTTGTAGTGTTAATATTACACCCAACAATTCATCGAACTGCTTGGCTTAGTGGTTCCAAGGAGACCTTTTACATAAAAGTTAAGGGGTTCGAGCCATCGATGCACCAGTACCACCTTTTTTTCTAATTTGATCTCAACTTGCATATTTATTCCATTTTATCCATCGTGCCTAAAATTGCAATTACTTCGTAAAATGCATGGATACCATCAACAAAATTTTTTTTATTTTATTTCATTTATAAAGTTTGAAGAATAAATAACATTTTTTTTTATGAAAAAAATACTTTGAGGCTGAGGATCGGAGAACCTTAAATTATCACTATCTTTGTTTAAGTGAGTGTTTTGATAAAAAAAAAAATAGAGCCCAGCAAATATACAACCTTCATATATTTCTTTTTTCTTTCAAGCATGATTTTTTGGACAATTAATTTCTAGCTATTGGAAGATAAAAAGAAGACAGTGTACTGTTATCTCTTTTTATCAGGTGGTTGAACATACCACATCCTCTTCCTTCACGGTGGCAGGGTGACTGTGGGTAGCTACTGATTTCCAGGTAATGTGATTCAAAACCCTCAGCTGGAAAGTTCAAAAGTTTGCACAGTGTTGACATGTATTCACTCAGATTCTAGAATAACAGTGTGTGACAAAAAATATCATGTTAACTTTTATTATATATCTATCAATTTCAATAACATATCTAGTATATACAATTATTTCACAAGTATAACATCATTAATAAAAAAAATGTTTGCCTTCTCTTTTTATCTTTCTCTCTCTATTACTTCTCAACTTTAACTGGGATGTTCAAACCTTCATTTATGTCATTAAACCGTCATAAAGCTCATTTTGCTTATTTTGACTCTTACAATTGAAAACAGAAGAAAACCTTATGTGAATGTAAATCTGATGCATTAATAGAACAATGAAGAATTACATTCTGTGTCTTACTTATGCATACAATAATTTCACTCTTTCTCCATTACTAGCAAGTTGACAATTAAAGGTATTTTCTACGGCTTGAAATTTTTGCGTTTTATAACCTAAATCAAATTATATTCTGCATTTCCAATTTCTGCGATTACATTAGACCAAAAAAAAAAGACAAACCCATAATACCTTTTATACATTGTATCAAATTTGGGTTGCTTTTATTATTCATAGAAGGGGGGGGGGGGGGGGGGGGGGGGGGGGGGTTGAGCGGGTGGGTTAGAGTTGGAGAAATCTCGGAAAACCTTAAGGCTTTTATATTTCTGTTAAAAACATATGCATATGGTTCATGTGCTGCAGTCCTTTATAAAGGACAGCAACTTGTCATAATTTAACCGATTGGCTATATTGAATAGATCCTCTTCATAATGGTTGTAAGTGGGTCATAGGGTTGAAGTAAAGAGAGTGATCATGATTTTATTTGTCAATTAGCAAACATAATAACAAGATACAGTCAAATTTGTATTAAGCAGTCACCTTTGGGAGGCACCCTAAGTGACCTCTTAAGAGGTGACCTTTGAATAGAGACTTAGGAATTTGCCATCATCATTTACCTTATCAAAAAAATATTTGGAGTTTTTATATACTTGCAATTTATTAATGATCAAATAACAAAATAATGAATAAAGTTATTGATTTGGAGTTTAACTGCATTTATTATATTTAAAAATAAGTGCAATTACATCAAATTATTAAATCGATCGATTTTCTCTAACCTCGTTGCGGTCATTTTTGATTAACTACTGCGTTAGACAGGTGACCGCTGTCTAGAGGGCAATCATATAGGGTTTTTAATCGGTAGGAAATAAAATGACCACATACGAAAGGTGACTGCTTAATAGGGGTGACCCCTTCCGCAGTTTTGACTGTAGTTCCTCTATTATAAGTATAAAAACATTAAATAAATCAAATTTTACAAATCAAATATTAAGCATTTTAATTTTCAAGGTCACCTGAGTCATTCAGGTGACCTATTGCAATTGGTGTTCGTCTGTCTAAAATCTGTTAAAAATTTTAAATTTTTAACTTCTTGTCCTGTTCTTAAATTGTGAAATTCACTGGATGTGCTTTTTATATTGGGGGGGGGGGGGGGGGGGGACAAATAATTGGCTGTATAGTTAACCTGTATTTTTCTTAGGGTAATTGCTGTTTGTGGACCACTAACAATTTTAACTTCATCTTGAAAACTACAAGGTAAATTGTTACTTGGCAATACTGAACTAAATATGTGTTGTTATTTTTAGAAATCTACATTAATTTCCTGTGCATTGTATGCTTGTAGAAATAAGCTGTATGTATGTTGTGTGCATTATAAATAAAACTATATATTATTATAAAAGATTGACCATTAAAGGCATAACCTGCATGTCTCTTTTTACCAAAAGTTTACAGCTTTTGGCCCCTTGGGCTAGGGTAGATAATCCGAGATTCCTCTGACTCTTGACCCCCCCCCCCCTTTCATGAATAAATGTTTTTCAAACATCAAATAATAAAAGCTGGGGTAACAACAGTCAGAGGAATCTCAAATTAGGTTTTAAATTTCAAAATGCAGCTTAAAACTCTCTGACATGTCAATCTAAGGGCTATGGTACTCAGGTGACCATCAAAGTCAGTTAGATTTTTATTGGCTGTTGTGGACATGCTTCTTATCCAATTTATTTTCAGTAACAATGTATTAAAATTAAGTTTTGAATTTGTGATTATCATTGTTAACTTAATCCAATAAATGAAATCCCCCGAATTCTCAAACTTCTTCCTATATATTTTTCAGTTAAGGAGGAGTGAAATCTTCATAAAAAAATTTTGGCCTTAATGTAAATATATTGTATGTGCATGTAAAAAAAAAAAAAAAGAAAACCCTTCTTTTTTATACATGCATATACAATATAAGATTGGAGTTAACACCAGATCCATTCAACCCCCCCCCAACCCCCCCCCCCCAGTCATTCCAGCCGCCGGCTTGTCCATAGACGGGAAGAAGTATCTTTTCAAATTTATCAGGCCATTCGTCCGTACACCATGTAAGGCGCTGTTGCTCCTCCTCCCAACGGCCAAGAGGAATAAATCAAGTGTTTATTGACAATAATTTGTTTTGATTTTGTGTAAAAACCATTTAAAGGGTTTAAACTTCGCCTGAAGTCACATTATATCATAAATAATTGTTTTCTGATGTGTTTAAACTTGAAAAAAAATAACACGTTGAAAATTTACATCATGTCAAATAAATACGTCATCTTTTCGAAACTCGACATTGAGTAATTTATTATGCACGTTATTGTATTTTTTGTACTTTTAAAATTAATTACGTTGTATTGAAACAAATTAATATCATTAGAAACACAGAAAATTTTCTACCACGCTAAAAGAACAAAAATGTGATATACATGTAAATAGAAGGGTTGACTGTGATATGGTTTCTTTTCCAACAAGTAAACTGCCATGGCCCATTAATAATCCCATAAAAATCTGGTGTCTGTTAAGTGAGCTATTCAAAAGCAATAAGGCAAAAAAATAATGATTTGTTTCTCAGGCACTGCCACAGCAGTAATTTAGGTGACTCAGAATAAATGCTAGTCTCTGTCAATGAAAACATGATTTTAGCTGATACATCTACCACTGAAATGTCTCAGCTATCTTCAGAAATTGAAGCTTCTGTGCTATTGCCTAGTAGCAGGAATAAAGGACAATTTCATTTTATGATGACTAATTTGGAAAGTTGGACTCTGCATTTTTTACTTTCTCTAAATTTCTGTCATGTTCCCCAGACACTAAAGATCAATAACAAATTTGTTTATCTGCAAAAACTCTTCATTTCAAAAGGAAACAGACACAGTTTATGCTAAAAGAACAAAACATAATATTTAACCTTTGCCAATGTACCAGATGAATATCTAGTGATGATGGATAAATTGTAAATTTGTGGCTTAAAAGAACCCCAAAAAAACAAAACCAGCCATTCCTCATCAACATTTCAAAATTTTGGCTCAAGAAACTAATGATTATTTTTTTTTGGCCTAAAAAATTGATGAATAAATAATTGTATTTATTCAAAAGATTTGTAGGCTATTAAAATACCACTAAATCACACTACTTGTGTGTGCTATGATTCTTTAGAAACTCAAAGAATGTATAGTGTATAAAGCATTTGACGAGATGGGATAAATAAATAAAGTCTGATGTAAGGAGTCAGTTTCCTGTGTATTTCAAAACTGACAATGTAGTGAAAATCATGTGTGTGTCTAATTGCTGAGTCATGTTGATGTAGTGGAGTTCAATTTTTAATAAAAGGATCTTATAGATATTAAACCCTGTAGGGTCATAAGAGCAGACAGTCTTTACAAATTTGCTCAAAATTTCTCTTAACAACCCTTAGAAAATAGTGAAGTGACTTTTTGGTGAAAAGTCAAGTGTAGTGAGTTTCATTTGTTACAGTCCTTGAAAGCTTCTCCTTTCCCATTTTTCCATGAGTTCATCGTGCGCTCACCGTACGCTCACAGTGCTCCATTCGCGCTCACCATTCACAAAGCGTTCACTTTGCGCTCACTGTTCATTCAGCGTTCACATATCGTTCAGTACTAGTCCCTCTTCCTTTATTATCATTCAGAACTCCAAAGTGAAAGGATCAGTTTTTATGACTTCAACAATACCCTTGTATGTTTTTTTTTTAACAGTGTAAGTTAACAGTGAATGACTAGGTGCTGTATTTCTCGATTAATGCAAATTTATTATCAACATCTACACGTCTCTATGATTTATTTTTTCTCATAGTGCCCAGTTGTTGAAGCAGGAAATGAATAAAATGTTACAGTAACATGTAATTCATATAAAATATGCATCATGTACTTTTCATATGTACACCGTAAATGTACAGGATGTCAGTCAGTACAGTTTATGTGTCAAATTTTAAATGATATTACAACAAGTATAATCTTAGGGTGATAACAATACATACATGTAGTTTATTTGCTATTTTTTCCTGATTACCTACGAAATACAATGGAAGGATTCACATATCGTTCACCATGCGTTCACCATTCACTTTGCATTCGCGTTTGCGCTCTGCACTTGCTCACCGTTTACCATTCATAAGTGTTCACCAAATTTCGTTCAGCGTGCGCTCACCTTTCGCTCACCCTTCAAGTGGGAAAGTAGAATGTTTCAGGGTTTGTAACACACCCACACACACACACACACACACACACACACACTAAATGTACAATATGTTTTTTGCAATATTTGATCACTGATAGCATTGAGGTCTAGCTACCAAGAGCTGAGGACCACATATCTGCTGTTTGATTAAGGCATGCAGTACACTCCCATCCTAATATTATAGACTCCTTAGGTAGTGACATCTCTGTTGTAAGTCCTGTCTTGAACTGATAAAGACATCTTCTCACTAAGTTATGGGGTTATCAGTGAAGTTTGGGTCCAGGGGTTAAAACCCAAATGCGTTTGCACTTAAGAAGAATTGTATTAGTTAACAAAGCAGGATGGATGAAAAAGTAGGCCTCTGTAGAAAGTTTCAGGTAGGGTCTTTATTCTACTGCCAGAGCAATTAAAGTTATGTTTCTTCCAAAATTTCTACTCTAATTAAAATAATACTTGGCTTTATTTAAGGTATAAGGAATCATTCTTTCAGTATTATGGGGTGATCAAATAAGGTCGGGTATGATCAAATCTATCATAAAGCCCGGGCTTTATATGTAAATATTCAGCACAGTTTAGTGTACAGATATCAGCATAAAAGTAAACCACTTCTTAAAGTTCAAACTTTTTTTATGTGAAAATATATAATTGTATAATATTAGTTTGATTTGACAGCATGTAATGAGATGTAGTTTATAAAGTGCAATCATAATACCATAAAAATCAAAATTAATTTCAGAAAAATGATAATTAAAAAATATTATACAGTTTACAGCTGAATCTTCAATTTCATTTTAATTTCATGCTGCATATATGAAAAAAAAAATTTTTGTTGGCATTTTGATTTTCCCCTTTTCACAATAATGTATGGTATTTCACGAAATGTGCATTATGATTTTTTTTATCTTTTACTTTGTCATGGAAGGATTTTACTCTAAACAAGAGGCCCATGGGCCATATCGCTCACCTGAGCAACAACAGACATAATAAAATCAGCTTTATAGAGTCATATACAAAATATCTGAACAATGTCGTATAACAGACCCTGCATAAAAAAAAATTCCCATGCATATTCTTAAGTTTATCATTGAGCCCCTTGTAAAAGGATGATTTTACAGTCATATCACATATTGAGCATTGCAGTTCTCAAGAAGATGATCAGACTTAAACAACTGTTTATATATGTATTATAAAGCTACATCAAACTTTGAACCCCTTTTGAGGTCCAAGAATTGTCCAGGGGCCAGAGTCTAAACAATTTTAAAGAACCAACAATATGTCAAAATGCTTCCATATAAGTAAAACCATATATAAAAACCATTTGAGTTTTTGTGAACAATTTAAATGATTTCCTTTGTAAAATTGGAACCCCCCCCCCCCCCCCCCCCCATTGTGGCCCAACCCTACTCCTGAAGAATATGATTTTGACAAATTTTAATCTAGACTATTTGAAGACTGAACTGACTAAAGTTAGAGCTTTTCTAGACAATTTGTGTTTTAGAAGATTTTTCCCTATATATTCCTATGTAAAAATTTGACATCCCCCCCCCTCCAATTGTGGCCCCACCCTACCTACAGGGATCATGATCTGAACAATTTAAATCTTCCCTACCTGAGGATGCTTCCACACAAGTTACAGCTTTCCTGGCTGATCAGTTTCAGAGAAGAAGACTTTTAAAGATTTACTCTATATATTCCTATGTAAAACTTCGACCCCCAATTGTGGCCCTACCCTACTCCTGGGGATCCTGTTTGAATCTACACTACCTGAGGATGCTTCCACACAAGTTTCAGATTTTCTGGCTGAATGATTTTTGAGAAGAAGATTTTTCAAAAATACCAACAAATTTTCAATGATTTTTAATTATCTCCCCTTGAAAGACGGCGTGGCCCTTCATTTTAACAAACTTGAATCCCCTTTACCTAAGGATGCTTTGTGCCAAGTTTGGTTGAAATCGGCCCAGTGGTTCTGGAGAAGAAGTCGAAAATGTAAAAAGTTTATGGTCAGACAGACGGACGCCGGACAAAAAGTGATCAGAAAAGCTCACTTGAGCTTTCAGCTCAGGTGAGCTAAAAAATCTTATAATAATCTAGTAATTAGTCTGAAATGTTTACCACATGTACAGCATTTTTTTTCAATTACACTCTAATATTTGATGAAAGCAAGTGTTATCTAACAATTTATATTTGATTCATAAATATGATACATATTAAGTAGCAATGTCAATTTTTACACATAGCTTATAATAATTTCATTATTTATTGTTAATTTACATCAGCAAAAGAGTCAATGTAATAATTACCACAAGATTTGTTCATATGATAATAATGAGCATCATCTAAGCAATTTAACAACTTGTCAATTAACAGCGATTTTCTCAATCAATTTCAGGTTCAATCAATACAATTAATAATATATAATCATCAAAATAATTGAACAAATAAGATTGTAAAATAATTCGAGAAGTTAATCATGAGTACATGTATATCAGAAACTAGAACTGTCCTAGTTAGACTAATACCCCACAAGACTAATTTCAAATGGAGCAGCTTATTTCTTTGATGTCTAAGCTTGTTAAATTGAAGAAACTCACAAAACATTACCAGAAATTGCATACTTTCATTATTTAAATGTAAAAAGGAGAACTTAGTACCAAGCAATTTTGAAATTGCCAAAACATTAGTACTTTTTAATTTTATTTACATTAATGCCCTATAGGGTCATTTCATCAGTTCATTTGACTACTTAGAGTTTAAACAGCTTCTAAGTATCATTTTGCTAAATACTTCATTTCTTATAATGATTTAATTCATTTCTTTCTAATGATAGAAACCTTTGCTTTATATAAAACAGTTCGTGGTTTAGCACAGATAACTCAGATAAAACTGCGCATCCTCGCGATACAGCTTATCACCTTGTCCACACCGTCGCGATACTATGGAACAAGTCTCAGGTGAAAACTGTTCTTGTTTTTAACGCGAGTTACCTCCCCCAATTTCTTCTCAAACGGGAAATATGATTGAGGGAATTAAAGAATATTAATTGAACATGTAATTATGCAAATACAGAATTTTGTATACTTCCGATAGCGTTAAATATTTGTTTTTGGCTCATTCCTCGTTGACATTTATGGGTTATCAATTAATATAATTAATTAAACATTTCATCAAATATCTTATTTAGCCTTGGGAAATGGGATAATCATTGGCTTTTCATTAACAATGTTTCATAATTAATTCTTACATTTTACACTTGGTCATTTCTCTTAAATACGTTTAAAGAATTTGTTTAACGAATAACAAATTACATGTAGATACATAATGTTAATGTTAAAATCGTGTGTATTTTAAAACTGATTTTCCTATCTGATTTGGCAAAAGTATGATGTTCAGTGGGTCACCCAAAATTTATGTTGATCGTTCAAAACCCGGGATTTAACATATATTCTGGGGGAATCCATCACAAGCTAAAATTTCACAAAGTGTCAGTCGACCAACAAAGGATGGGGAATTGCGTACCATTATGTTTACAGTAAGTGTATACAGAATTTGGGTGGTTGTCGTTGGGGTGGGTGACCTGCAGCAATTAGTGTGACTTGGGATCCGCTAAATAGAAGTATATAGTCTATACTTACAAACAGCGAAATTTTCTTGATAGAATGATTTTTTTTTTCAAACAAATGAAAATTTGAATTTAACTTAAATTTAAAGTTAATTTCTTCTGCATATTTATAACATAATTTTTTCAAAATACTGTACATTTATGAAATAACCTCTTGATGATATACTTAAAGGTGCGCTCGATTAAAATACAATTAACAAACAGACTATAACCAGGGTTAATCAGAAATGGAGATAGTAATTGAGAACACAGCTCCAATAAATATTATATATTTTATGTATACATGTAGTAAGTAAGTAAGTAAGTAATTTATTTAATATAGTTACATGTGCATATTATGTACACATTTTTATCAATTACTTGTACATATTGTACATTAATATTAGGCACCCGGCCCACTGGACCTACAGGTCACCTTTGATATTATATCAACTATTATAGTTAATCACGGATTACACAAGTGTATAAATTATATTGGGGTTATAGTACATATTAAATAATAATGTTATATCAAAGCTTATAATCACTTGAGCTTTCAGCTCAGGTAAACTAAAAAAACCCGTACCATCCGGATATTATATAAAACTGCCCACTTACAAAATACCAAACTACAAGACTAACCTTGAAAAATAGTTTTATCCCATGGTTTGCCAAGAAAGTGAACAAGCAATTATAGTCAGTGTCAGTGTGCATTAACTCTTTCTAGGTATTGATGAATTGTTTTTCTAAATATTGTTTATAACAATACATGTAATTCAAAATCTTTTAGTACTAATAATTATGTTTCTTTTAAAACTGTTAATTATTCAAAGATATTGATTTATAAATTATGTGAATTGTGATTATGTATTTTCAACTGCCCAGCTGGTAATAAACTATTATTATTATAATTATTATTATTATTATCATTATTATTATATAAGTACTACTTCTCCCTAGTATTCATGTCATTTCCGTTGCACTGATATAGGATGAAAGTAAATCAGCTGTGATATAGCAAAATAACACTGGCAGACTGTTAACAAATTTTGAGACCAGTTGAGTTAACATTTGTTTAGATGAACTTTCTCTTTGTAAGAAATAGAAGAATATTTGTAAGATTATAACAATGAGCAAAACTGAATACCTCAACAGCAACACAATACTTGCATTTATGATCTCAAATTGATTGATATAGTAATACATGTATGTAATATACTATGATATTTAACGTTAGAGTTCCAAATAGGATCATTTTTGGGGGTTTTTTTTTCCAATAATTTCATCCACACCTCAACCAGCTATCTCTATTCATAAACTTCAAGATAATGGGCTGTTCAATTGAAATATAAGGTCAAACTGACATCTCAAGTTCAGATTGGTCATATTTAACAGAACAAAGGTACAGTAGCAGTACTTCAAAGTTGTGACTCAAACCCTACATCAAACATCAGATTAAGTCATTTTCAATTGATAAGACTGAATGTCTGCATACATATGCATAGAGCTGGTACAATATTTTTAAGAAATATGCTTTTGAAAAAATGGCATCATTTATTAGGATAAATATTGCTGACAAGCTGAAAGTTTCTTTAAAAAAATAAAACCTGCAATAAGGTACCCTTCCATTAATTTTATAGAGTTCAATTGAAGACTGAAATATAAATATTAAATTGGTATCATTAAAATCCTTTATGAGTTCCCTATTGTATCTCCCATTTAGAAATAAAAATGTTTCTTATCTTACTAGCACCATCTTCACAACGTCAAGGCTTGTGATTACGGAACTCCACACAGCCTTGACGTTGTGAAGATGTACTAGCACATGAATTGTTGAAACATTCAAATTTAAAAAAAAAAAAAAAAGCAGCAGTGATAATCTTATCCATACATCATTTATCATTCAGTATTTTACAAAACACTAAAATAGGACTTTTAAAGGGGCTCATGGGCCACATTGCTTACATGAGCAACAAAAGCCATAATAAAATTAGCTTTATGGAGTCCTATACAAAATATCTGGACAATGTAGTAGAATAGATCCTGTATAAATAGATTTTCAAATTTTTCTCTGGATATTCTCATGTTAAATACTAAGCCCCTTTTGTAACATGGTGATATCATATCACATATTGAGCATTGCAGTTCTCAAGATCTTAAACCTATAAACCTGCAGTACTTCAAACTTTGAAGCCCTTGTGGGGCATAAGAATTGTCCAGGGGCCACAGTCTAAACAATTAAGAATCAACAATATGTCAACATGCTTGCATATAAGTAATACCATATATGATAACATTTGAGTTTTTGAAAATAATATAAAAAATTTTCCTATGTAAAATTGGCCTCCTTATAATGTGGCCAAACCCTACCCCCCAAAAACATGAAAACAAACTCCAATAAAAACTATCTGAGGGTGCTTTCATTAAAGTAACAGCTTTTCTGCCATTAGGTCATTTTTAACTTCATATATCTATGATGTTACCAGATATATCGTTATAAAACCTTTATAAAACTATCTTAAAATTATTCTAGAATTGTTATTTGTACTGTATAACCCTGATCTGATCATAATTACAGCGGAGTTCTTAAAACCCGCGACCCGTTTTTGCCCCATTTCCGAGAGTACATAAACATCGATGTTTATTTTCTTTATATCTAAATTATTTTACAACATATGATTAAAAATGTATGAAAAATCTATTCCTTTTAACAAGAGGAAATAAATAATCTACTAAAAAACGACATATTTTACGGGGATTGAACAGAGTTTTAAAAACTTGTCAAGGCTCGCGTGATAGTTTGGAAAGTAAACATGGCAAATGTAGAAGTTGCCTATTCTGTTAGTATATACATCCCTGATTATAAGAAGAAATAAAACAAAGGTAATCACAGATTACAAAGCTCACCGAGACGAGGCATCACCTTTATGAAGCATCACCTTTATGAGACCACCTTTATCATATTATATGAAAATCATAATGATCTTGAATATACATGGATACGTTTTGACACAATATCGTATTACTATATCATATGTTAAAAAATTGCATGATAATCATATGTTCATTTCATACGGTATTATAGGATACAATGTTTATCAATACAATAATATAAAATACGATATTGCATCCTATGATACTTACAATATATATCATATGATACAATAAAATACTGTAATAAATAATGATGCAATATGATATTGTAACATATGATAATACAATATCATATCACATAATACATCACAATATTGTAACATATGATATTATTGTATAATATAGTATGATATTGTATTGTATGATATTGTATCATATGATACAATATAATTTGATACAACATTGTATCATATCATATGATACACTATCATGTGATATAGTTATATATCATATAATAAAATATCATATTATACAATAGTGTATCATATGATACAATATTGTTTAATATGATATTGTATTATATATATGTAATATATAAATATATATAACAATATTATATAATACAATTTCATATACGATATAGTATATTATATATAGAGGATATCTATATTGTGTGATTTTATATTTGCTTTATCCAACGAGTTGAAATGGTGTATATATTCGCGAGGCTTGCCGAGCGAATATAACCATTTCAACGAGTTGGATAAAGCAAATATAAAATCACACAATTATAGATGTTCTATTTATCTCATACAATTTGATTTATATTATGAAGCTTTTGAGACAGCCCCTAATATGACTCGAATTGATTTTTTTCAAAGATTAAACTTTGCTGCAACGTTTTGTTATGCGGTTATTGTGACCTTGTGCAATACAATTTAGTACGTCATTTCGGAGATAAATATAACTGTTTTAATGTAAAGTTTCACTGAAATAAACCTTGAAATAATTTTTTATCTCTAAATAATTCTTCTTAGAGCTTGATCACTAAATTAAATGGAAATACTGATCAGAAGACTTGAATAATCAAGTTTTGACATACACAAAGTTGCGAATGTTCGTTAGTTTGAATTGACTTGAACAAGGAACAGTTGTTGATGTTTTATAAAACGAACACTAGCCTAATGAATCGAAGTTGAAAATATTGAATAAGGATGCTTACTGCTGGTGAAATAAAAGTCTTGGGAGACATTATTTCGGTAAGTTCTTGTACAGAAACACAACCAAAGCGTTCTGTTTTCATTGCGTCATCAGAATGAACCCTTTGATAGTTAACGTGATTTGCAGTTTTATAAACTCCACAGTTATGTGTTTTCCGTTATATTTTAATTTAAATCTTTGACAAAATCCATTTTAAATCAATTTTTGGTAGTAGATATAGCTTATATGGAAAATACTAGAAAGTCTTCGAAAATAGGTCACTGAAGCGTTGAAGCGAGGGGCTGTGTCAAAAATAGGTCGGACCGGAAGTATTTGATAAAGCATCACCCATTTGATAAAGCAAAGGTTTATCACACGGGTAGTATACACCACAAGTATGAGATAAATTGCAATATCATATGAAACAATAGCATGTGATAAAATAGTATATAATACATCATATTAAACAATATTGTTTCATAATATACAATACTATACATAACAATATCATGATACAGTATCATATCATATTGTACAAAAAATTGATACAATATCAGATCGTATCATCTAACTTTTTACAATTTAATATAATATTGTATCATATAAAACAATAGTGTATCATATCATGCAATACTATATCATAGGAATCATGTTATATCATTTAACAACAAACACATCTATCAAGCAGATTTGAGTGAGGAAGCAGATTTTTTTTAGCATCCTTGATAATGGAGATCAGGCTCTGCATCTGAAGCTACCTCTGCAATTCATTTATATTTTAGTTAAATCAAATATGCAAGCTATTACCTATAAAACATGTCAATTGTTCCAAAAAACTAAACCTCATCCAGCATCCGAAACCTATGGCTCAGATTCAGCATTCAAGCCTGCCATGTGCATCAGTATCATAAAACGCATCATCCATGCAAGATTGGTGAGGTTAGGACAAGTAATAACTAAGATATAATCATCAGAGGGCACCTGCTCCAAAAACTGTAACCAGCTCTAAAAACATTAACCTCATCCAGCATCCGAAACCTATGGCTCAGATTCAGCATTCAAGCCTGTCAGGTGCATCTGTATCATAAGATGCACCATCCATGCAAGTTTGGTGAAGTTAGGACCAGTAATAACTAAGATATAATCATCAAAGGGCACCTGCTCCAAAAACTTTAACCAGCTCTAAAAACCTTAACTTCCTTCAGCAGCCGAAACCTTTGGCTCCGATTCATCATTCAAGCCTGTCAGGTGCATCAGTATCATAAGATGCACCATCAATGCAAGTTTGGTGAAGTTAGGACCAGTAGTAATTTAGAAACTGCTATCAAAGGGCACCTACACCAAAAACTTTAACCTGCTCCAAAAACCTTAACCTCCTCCAGCATCTGAAATTCATGGCCCAGATTCAGCATCCAAGTCTTTCAAGTCCATAAGTAGGTCCAGATGCATCATCAATGCAAGTTTGGTGAAAATAGGACAAGTAATAACTTAGATACATGACCTGCAACAAAAACTTTAACCAGGTCCGGACGCCAATGCCGAGGGTATAGCATAAGCTCCCCCTGACTTCGTCTCGGTGAGCTAAAAAGGTAGTGACCTTGACCTCACCTTCATGCGAAAACAAGGAGGTAAAATTTGATTAAACTGATACAACCACTTGATTATATGATATGTTTGACTGTGTAAAAATTTCATGAATTTCTTGATATAAGAAGTATGTCTAATAATGAGAAGACTTCTTCCTTAACAGGAAGTTGATGTACGATTGGTACAAAAATATATCCAACGATATGGCATGCCTAAACAAATAGTGTGTTAAAATTTCAAGAATCTGCAATGAATAGTCTCTGAGAAAAATGCGACAGAAATTTTTGTAACGGACAGACAGACAGACGGACAGACAGACACACAAGGGTAAAACAGTATACCCCCTTCTCCTTTGGAGCGGGGGTATAATTAAACATTAAGGATTCTAAATTGATGATTCCTGCACACTTAGTGCATAAATTAATTTAGTTGTACAATTACTCTGGTATATGTTCATTTTCTGTTAAAAGTTCAAGATTTGATCTAGATGTGGTTGGTTTGTCAACTTTAAAAGATAATCACAAATCTTGAAAATCACAAAAATCATACTTCATGTTCTTTCATGCACTAGGCTAATTTTAAAAGGGCCTGCTTACCTTTTCATCGTAGCTTCCCAGTGCTAGGAACTGACCAGTAGGGGACCAGGCCAAAGATTTGATGCCTAATGCACTGTCATAGGCACTGAACTTAGAAACACATCTTCCATCCAGTGTATAGAGTAACACCTTGTACTAGAGGAATAAAAGAAACCACAAGAAACAATATTACTATATATATAATCCCAATTGGCATAATTAGATTAGGTACAATTTTTATAATATTTTAAAAAATTGAGAGTTCTCTCCCAATTTACCGGTATTAAAGCACAAAAAAATGAGTCGAGTCCACTATGTTTATATAGTAGTGTAAGTTACACAAACTAAACATAGGTAATCACAGATTACAAAGCTCACCGAGACGAGGCATCACCTTTATAAGGCATCACCTTTATGACACCGCCTTTATCATATTATATAATCATAGTTAATGATCTTGGATATTCATGGATACTGTAGTGTGGTTTGACACAATATTGTATATCATATGTTAAGAAATTGAATGATAATCATACGGTAATTTCATATGGTATTGTAAGATACAATGTTTATCAATAGATAACTATAAAATACAATATTGCATCCAATCATACTGTACAATATTGTGTTATATGATAATATATTATGATACAATATAATACTGTAATATATAATTATACAGTATGATATTGTAACATATAATATGACATCATATCAAAAGATGATATTGTATCATATAATATGATACGGTATTGTATTGTGTTATACATTATTGTATTTAATCACATAATGCAATACCATAATATAATACAATATAGATTCATATGATACAATTTCATATCACATAATGCTTCACAGAAGACACAATCACCAATTCTGGTGCATATGAATACAATCTTCCTTCAGTTTTTCTCGAAGACTCTCCTTGCCACAAGCCAGATCACGACCTGATATTATACCTATGCTGATAAACATTTCATTGATTTAAATATTTGTTAAGAGTTAAATAAATCCAATTTATTAATTTATTATCATACCAAAGGTAATATCCATCAGCTAACAGAATGAAAAATAAAATTGGGTAATTATATTTTATAGTGATGTGCATTATTTTTGTCAGCATACTTCCCCTGTTCCAATCGCTCTTCTGTTAATGGCGCATTACTCGTAGAATAAGGCAGAGATTTTGAAAAATAAATCATAATTGCGGAAAGGGAAAAAAAAGTAAAAAAGTAAATATAAGCATTGAATCATTATTTGTTGAAAGATGTGGTCTCATAACTACAACAATGTATGCAAACAAATTTTCATAATGCGCAAGCACATGTTATTCAATTTGTATGCACACACCGTTGCAGTTATGAGACCACATCTTTCAAAAAATAATGATTCAATGCTTAAATACAATATATTTTATATATATTATTTTATATATAGTATTTAATATATAAACCACATTGTATCATATCATATGATACAATATCATGTGATACAATAATATATTATTTAATACAATATAATATTATACAATATCGTATAATATGATACAATATTATAATTATATTAAATGATACAATTTCATGTGAAACAAAAATATTATATAATACAGTATCATATTGTACAATATCGTATCATATGATACAATATTATAATATCATATGATACAATATCATGTGATACAATAATGTATTATATAATACAATGTTATATTTTTAAATATTGTATCATAATATACAATACCGTATATAACAATATCATAAGATACAATATCATATCATAATATTTGAAAAAAATTGAAGAAATATATAGTATCATATATTTCTTTTACTATATTATATTATATGATGTAATATTGTATCATATCATAAAATAGTGTATCATATCATACAATACTATATCATAGGAATCATGCACAGCAAAACTCAAATATAATGAACAAGGATATAACGAAATTACGGCTATAACGAATTATTATGCGTGTCCCGGCAAAGTTCTTATTAAAACCTAAAGGATATTACAGTATGTAATGAACACGATTAAACCGAATTTACAGCTATAACGAAGTAATTTTCATACCCCCGAACGCAAAATTTTAACGTATTTAACGAATATTTTCCATTACAAAATTTCATTAAAGATACATGAAAGTTTAAGATGCATATAAAAAATACTAAAATTCATATATCATATATACAGTCAAACCTGTTTTAAGAGGCAACCTCGGGGAAACTTTGAAAGTGGCCACTTAAGACAGGTGGCCTCTTATTCCAGTTCGCCTCTCAAAAGTCATTCGAACATTATATGTGTAGTACCTAAATTTATCCTTAGTTTATTCTATGACTCATAATAATGATTTTCAAAACAACTTTTTCAACGATACGTATGTATAACTTTATAAAAACTTAAATTGGAAAAAAGTGAAAAAGAAAATCAGTTTAAAATACTGTATTTTGATTTTTATTAAAAATCGTTTACGTCGATATTGTTGTGTGGAATAACACAAGTTTGTACGTTTAAGTCAACAAAAAAAACTTCCATGCTTACCATATTTTGCCAAATATGATGCATACTGTACTTTATTTTCTATACTATTTCTATGTGAGAAAAGGGTGCGTGATATATATCACACTGGGTTTTTGGCACATTTTCCTTCCAAATGAAGCACCTTTTATAGTTGAAACATACCTACACTTATGTTTGTTTAACGCAATATTTAAAACCTAATGTAATCTTCGTTAAAGCGTTTAATTGCAGAAAATTATTTGGTTATAATCTGTTGATAGATAAAAAATCATTTAATAACTGGCAATTTATACTCAATTTGATATATTTATTGATTCCTCATTAAGATGTTTATTTCCCGTCTTCGTGTATGCTGCCATTACATATGTTATAAATGGATATGCATAGTCAGGGCCTCATTAAGTTAGTGCACTTTCTTCTCGTAATCATAGTGGTTTTAAAAGTATTTTAAGAATTATTAGTATTTTGATTAAATACAATAATTTTTTAAAAAGTCACTGAAGATTTGATAGCTTATCTTTATAACACACTGCGGCCCTATCGAAGCCATTGTTTGGAACATGTGCGTCTGTCACATTATCTCGCACATCGCCTTGGGGCGATGAAATTATCAAAACACCAAAACATAATGACCTGTATACCCCTGTTGTCTGCGATTGGTGACCATATTGAGCTGTTCAAAGATTATTATGATCATTAATAAAACATTGAATATCATGACAGAATTGCGATCAAGTGGCCGTTGAATAAAGTGTTAACAACATGGTGGGTCAAGATTTGACTGGCCGCTGGCCACGTTACACGAGTGGCCGCTCATTCCAGGACAAATATATAAGAAAAATCGTCATGGGGAAATAAAACTGGTCGCTGGTCAAGAGTGGCCACTGATTTCAGGTGGCTGCTAAGACAGTTTTGACTGTACTTTTTTTTAATTGAAGAGAAGAGGTTATATTGACATTTTTTGTAAATGACATTAATATTGATTCTATAACCTCCGATAGTTGGAAGCTAATTATTTTATAATGAATTCGCTACAAGTTACAGCTATAATGCAGTTTTTTCTATGGTCCCTTAAAATTCGCTATAAAAAAAAGAATTTTGCTGTAATATCATTTAACATCAAACACAAACAAGAATATATATGGTTTAATGGCCGAGATCTCAACAGTTTACAAGATATTTGGTAATTTCCTGTTTTATGGGGGTCAGAACAATCCCATAGGGTCATGACCTACAAAACATTTGATGTGCCATAATACATTAGGAACAAAAAATATATAGGATCCCCTTTAGGATGCAATGGTTTTCAAGATACTGCGTTTCCAATTTCTGCGACAACATTAGACCGCAAAATTAATTTTATACATAGTAAGTATTATAAATTGCAACAAATTTTGACTCCGTCTTTCATGCGTTTTTAGTGACCCCGCTGGGGGTATTACCGCAGATACCATTTGTAATAATGAGGGAGTATTAATTTCCCATTACGTAATCAGTTGACTCTAGCTGCAGTAAATGTTTATCTAACAATTTCCGGAAAGCACATATTTTTCTCAGGTTCTGTAGCTCTTAAATGTGCTTTTTTTTAACTTCTTGTGACTTGTAATCAAATTGCATTTATGTTTGACTGACTTAAACCTTCAATATTATTTAACTGACCGATCATTATTAAAGATTGACACCTCTTTATGTGATGCACTGCTTATCAGTGAGTTTGGTTATCCAATTATTACTTTACTATTAACAAGTCTATTTGTTTATGAAAAGTTCAAAAACTGTTTTTGTTTCAAATGATAATAATACTTGCATAACTCTTTTGATCATACAACTTCTTTATTACATTATATTCACTGATAAATTACTAAATATGAACAAGCAAAGGAAGATAACTCCATTATGAAGAAGCAAGGGAAGATAACTCCATTAACTGCCTGAATTCCTTCCAAATGCTTTAACAATATCTTAACTTTGATAGACAGCTTCATTCTTTCTCTTTTCTTAATATGTGAATTAACTCATTTCTTTTATTGAAATTCCTGAGCAGAATAAAACAAGATATCTGTGAGCCAATGCTCACTAGTAATACCCCCGCTCTGATGTGAATATGCAAAATAAGCAAAAGTCATCATTTAACAGGAAGTTGACGTCTGATTGGCACAAAAAGACATCCCACGATATGGCATGCCTACACCAATAGTGTGTTAAAATTTCAAGCATCTGCGATAAATAGTTGCTGAGAAATCTTTGACGAAAATTTGTTTGAAAATTTATGCTAAAAATAACAAAGTCGTCATTTAACAGGAAGTTGATGTCCGATTTGTACAAAAATATATACCACGATATGGATACCTAAACAAATAAAATTAAAATTTCAAGCATCTGTGATACATAGCTGCTGAGAAATCTTGGACGAAAATTTGTTTGAAAATTTAGGCTAAAAATAAACAGTCGTCATTTAACAGGAAGTTGACGTCCGATTGGACAGACGGACACACAAGGGTAAAACAGTATACCCCCTTCTCCTTCGATGGGGGGGTATAATAATAAGATAAATAAATACCTCCCTCCCAGCCATAACCCTTGCCTTACATGTAGGTGACATGAAACATTATTAAAGATGACTGCTTAATGTTTTTTTCTTAATATGCAGTCAGTTTTTATTCTTCTATGTCAGTAGACATTTTTTTTAACATTTTATAAACATTAACACTAAATAACCATTTTGGCAACACCCTGCATTAAGAATCCCCACCCTATACACTATATGAGTGTTTTGGCCCTGCCCTAGATTCAAACCCTTACATTGGGAGACATGAAATTTAAAACTTTGATAGATGGCTTTATTTGCAATCAGTTTTTATTTAGTATCAGCAGAAGTAAATAAGAGAATTTTTTTAAAACATTATTTAAATGCATTAACACTATATGACTATTTTGACCCTGCCCTAGAGTCAAAATCCCTACCTCGGGGGACATGAAATTTATAATTTTGGTAGAGGGCTTCCTGGTCTACAAAATTATGAATTAAATTTTCCTTACAGGTGTGTGGGAGCAGAGAAGATAATTTTTAAACATTATATGCATTAACACTATACATCCATCTTGGCCCCGCCCTAGAGTCAAAACCAATATTCCAGGAGACAATTTACAATTTTAGTAGAGGACTTCCTGGTTAACATAATTATGAAGTCAGTTTTCTTACAGAAGTGTGAGAGTAGAGAAGTAGATTTTTAAACATTACATGCATTAACACTATATGGCCACATTGCCCCCCCCCCTTCACAGCCTGAACCCTTACCCAGGAGCCATGAATTTCACATTTTAGGTAGAGGAGTTCGTGGACATCATAACAATGCATTCAGTTTTTTTCCCCACATGTGTGGGAGTAAAGAAGAATATTTCCTATGGTTTAATACATTTTCACTATATGGCTATATTGGCCCTGCCCTATGGCCTAAACCCCTGTCCAAGGGATCACGAATTTCACAATTTAGGTAGAAGACTTCATGGACATCATAACCATGCATTTAGTTTTTAACAAATCTATATGGGAGTAGAGAAGAAGATTTTCTAAGATTTAATACATTTTTACTATATGGCCAAATTGGCCCTACCCTTTATTTGGTCTTTTTTGCATATTTGGCACCGCCCCTGAGACCCAGGGGGTAATAAAGTCATAAACTTCACAATTTAGATTCCTCTTATCCTAGAGATTCATCAAACCAAAAATGGTAACAATTGGCCTTGTAGTTTTCAAGAAGAAGTTAAAAATGTAAAATTGTTAAAGCACGACGCATTTCTCATGACGAAAGACAAAACCCAATTGAAATAGAACATGGTGTAGCACCTCAACAGCTGCTAATGGTAAAAAATAACGCGGTCAATGTTTCTATTCGAAAATTATATGGCTACTAGCTGGAAAAATGGCAGAAATAAAAGTATTTTTCTTCGCACATTGAACAAAATGCTCTTTTATTCAAACATATTAGCTTATTAGAGTAGTTGACAACCCTTACGGAACAAAACACACATTTTGACACTAAAATAACAGTCTATTTTTCTACAAAATAAAGAATTACATTAAACTTAGCAAATAAATGTCGTTAATTTGGGCACATGGCCAAGCAAACTAGCTTTGAACTTGATTGCGCCATATTTAAAGACAATTCTAAGAAACTGAAGCGACAGGTTACTTCATATTAGTACTCTGTATGGTTTGCTGGTCAGAATTTCCCATTTTACTCGTTTATTAAAGAACTATAAAGATTTTACTTCAAAGAACTTAAAATATGTTACTATTAGAAAACAACCCTGGTTTCTATTGGAAATATGCAGTTCCTAATTTCAATGAAGTTACGTCCCCGTTATGCATTGTATTAAACAATTATATTCAATGTTTCTATATTCTATTGAATATATGATCTATTAATTATGCATCAATAGATTTCTATACTATTAAAACTTACATGTACCATACTAATTGTGTGTATGTATTTACTGTCATTGTCAACGAGTACCTTCGACAATATTTTCATAGTTTAGTAAATTTTACTTTTTTATAAAAATAAAATCGTTCGGCAAGAACAAGGTTTATCAAATGTTGATACACGTATTTACATTCAGTGTAACGGATTTCAATTTTCATTTATATTATCTTTGTTGCCAAACTAAAACAAAAGTTTAAATTTTTTCCATTTAAAGCTATATCAGTTCAAATAAAATGATAAAATTGCATTTTTGAAGTGCTGTTTAGTTACCATGGTAACACTATTAAACTATTCATTTGCGCATGATAAATTTTTTCAAAAAAATTTACTATGTTTTGTATGCGATAATTTTATTCTGTATAGCTGAAACTGTTGCAATCTCTTACAATTTGTGTTCAAAATAGCTTAAAATGGCCATTCTGCAATCTTTTGCTTCTATTACCATGGCAACTGGTCCCCATAGCAACCGTTTACAGTGGCCTTGCATCTTAATTTACTAAAGGGTATCAGAATACGAAATAAGAAAATTGGTGACTATGCATGGCCATTGAATTTTGATATTTACAGAGAATCGATCTTTAAAAACATGAAGAATTATGCGATATTTAAAAAAATTGAATTAATAATTAGGGATCTTGTTTTTTTTTTAATGTGTTTATTAATTGATTTTCCATACAAAAAAAAATTTTGTTAGCTTTTGTTATACTTAATTTGTAAACCCATTTGAGTAAAACAAAATCACTAAAATCTGGGCTTTTTCTCTCTTATTCAATGGTCAATATACATGTTTTCCTGTCAATTTATAATAAAATAAATACATCCTCACGATATGTAAAAATCAAATAAAAAAGACATTGTGCGGAATTATCATTTCATTTACGAAGATATACATTATATCCTAAGATGTTAGTACCACATAAGTTTTCTTATCCTTTAAGTTGAACAAAAAGATTGAAAGAATTAATCTGGATCTGCGTTTGTCCAGACTTCCACTTTTTGCCAATCTTTGAATTTATCCCGTAATTAACCTTGAAGTTCCTAGATTTCTTTATAAACATTCTACTTTCTCATGTCCAAATAGACGTTTACCGCTCCGCTGTAAATTTAGTCTTTAAGAGCTACTAACTTTTTGCCATCGAAACTAAGTATATAAATCAAACTTGTCCAGAGATTCAAGAGGGGGATATCATAAAAAAAGACAGTCTTTACGTGACTTTCCACCCAAATAGTCAAAACTTTCAATTAGCAGCCGGTGCATTGTTTTCAGTTTATAGCCGGTGCTAACAATCCAATATTTCAAATAGCAACCGTAACTTTAAAAATTCATGTGTATTCCATATATTTCTTTTAAAATATACTTTCATGTTCATTTTGTCTTCCTTCATGAATCAGAATAGATTTACACATATTTTCACGGGTTAGAACCAACACAATCTGTTTTCTAAATGAAAATATTAGCATAAAACTTTGTTTGATGTGCCTTTTGATTTGTCACCCATAGAAATTTTTCTATATTTGGTTACTTATTAGGCCATTAAGCAAATTACATTTATTATCAATTACAATAATTCCTGACATGTTCCGTGCACACGGATTGTTTTAAAATTTACTTAAATTTGGGACACTTTTCATTGACCTACTTTATTGAAAGTGAAAAATAACATTACAATCAAAGGTCTATGTCACACAGTAGATGATTTTTCATTATCATCAGTGGATTTTTTTTCATTCTGAGTAAACGTAATCCTTAATTAAGGCAAATGTGATGGTTGAATTGTTGACCACTCAGCCTCCTTAACTGCTAGCAATTCTACCATCAACTCCTAATATCTTATCCTGTTATTAGAAAAGATAATAATAAGGATGTTAATTCCATGTTTCTAGCAATTCGCTTATACATAACTAAAGTTGTTTACTGCATTTAATTAGCATAGCTCAGCAGCTGACAAAATCAAAAGACACTACTACAACTATCTGAATTAAGCTACATGATACTGTTATCTGAAAAAAAAATAAAACACTTTAATTCAAACTTTTTGCAGGTTATAGAATATATAAATATGGGGCTTCTGGCCATATTAATCTGATACACAAGTAATGATAGAAATTCTCTTTGTGAGAGGATGCAAGGTTGAGCATTTGAAATTGACACTTAATTTCTTATTACCTTATCCATAAAGGAGGGTTAAATTACTCTAAAGATTAAAGATCACAAGCCTAAATAGCACCTTTTGTGTCTATGTAAATAAGTTATTCTGTAACCAATTGAAAAAGTCTAGAAGATGTCTGGTTTGTCCTCTAAATTTCATACACCTTGTAACTTGAAGAAGAAAAGCGGCATCATCCTCTGAATAATGCATTAAATGGCATCAGATATCTGACTCTTCATCCATAAAACAGCTTTAGTTGATTGTTTAAAACAAAGAGATAGTCAGGTCAACATTGTAGATTATTACTGCGATATTCTACCAAGTTGGTCTCATTTACAAGTACCACGTGCAGAGAGTGATGCCAGCAGTCTATAGTATATTAACCACTCCCCGATATAGACTACATACAAAACCACAAAACGATATAACTCTCATATTCATGGCAATTATTACCTAAAAATAACAAATAAAAAAGAGTGCATTACATGGATCATATGCATGTGTTTCTAACGGAAGCAGTTAACAAGTAAAATGTACTGTACCTCACAAGATTGTCTGCCATTTGGAATACAAGTACACTAGTGTAACCTTTTGAATATGAGATGATTTTAAGATATTTACATTATTCAGTGTCTTTGTCTCTGATAAACTACAAATCAAATTTGCAATGCAAATATCAATACATTTCATCAATGACATAAATGACGTTCCATTGGGGTGAAGGCGGGGTTTTGCAAAATTATATGAAATTAAAATGTCAATAACTTAATATCTAATTGCACAATTCCTAAAAAATGTAATAAATATAAGCAATAAAGAACCTTTCTTTTTTAAATTACATGAAATGAAAATGTCAATAATTAATATCTTGGCACAATTGCTGCGAATAGAAATATAGGTACATGTAATAAGAAATCATTCTTTGAATATAATGAGGTGATCTAATTACGGTTGGTACTTGATCAAATTATCATGAAGCCCTTTGGGCTTTCTTGGATTTATTTTCAAATACAGGTAAAGTTTCTAAATGAACAGTCGCACCTGCTGTTATAGCCACCTTTAATCAGCGGCCACTCCCCATGAGCGGACAGTTTCATTCCGCCCCCTCATTTCTAGGTCACCTGAGCTGAAAGCTCAAGCGAGCTTTTCTGATCAAATTTTGTCCGTCGTCCGTCTGTAAACTTTTCACATTTTGAACTTCTTCTCTAAAACCACTTGGCCAATTTTAACCAAATTTGGCATAAAGCATCCTTATGGGAAGGTAACTATAAATTGCAGAAATAAAAGGCCAGTTAGTATTCAAAGCGGAGAAAACATCGAAACTGTAAACAAGAGGCCCATGGGCCACATCGCTCATCTGAGGAAAAATAGCCATAATGAAATCAGATTTAAGGAGTCATATACAAAATATCTGCACAATGCAGTAGAATAAAGATATAAAAAGATTTTCAAATTTTCTTCAGATATAATTATGTTAAACATTGAGCCACTTTTGAACAGGATGATTTCAAACTCATATCATATAATGAGTATTACAGTTCTCAAGAAGATCTTAAGCAATATCTATAAACCTACATCAAACTTTAAGCCCCTGGTGGTGCCCAAATATTGTTCAGGTTCTAAGCAATTGAGAATCAATAATATGTCAAGATGCTCGCATTTTTAAGTAAAACCATGTACAGTATAGACTGCCTTAGGGACCCTCTGTATTAAGCGACTCTCTGTCTTATGCGACCATATTTAGACCACCCAACGTAATGAAAACCATGTATTTAGCGACCCCCTGCCTTACGTGACAAGCGACCATCCTTTTTAGTCCCAAAATGCTGTGTAGACTGTTTTAAGCGACTTTTAGCAAATTAAAATGGCGTCCCAAGCTGAGAAACAATTAGAAAATAAATGTTTTGTTTCGATAACCAATTAGAATACTTATCACCTTTCATAATAACAGTTATTATCATTAACCCCCATACAACTCCCGCTATTTGATTTTCTTTTGCAACTACTATCAGACCAAATGGATCCTTTTCATGAACTTCAATCCCACTTAATTTTACTCCCTATTATTAGAAGACAAGTGAACTTTTATAATTTCTTTAAAACAGTGAATTTGATTGATATTATAAGTCACATGTGAAAGGAACATTAAGTAATGTCTTATTAATTTTCTTTATATGCAGATTGACTTTTGTCGAACACTGTATAAACAAACATGGCTGCCCGATAGTAATCATCGGTTGTTAAACTGTTTATTGTTACTTGGTAAACGGACGTCTTGGTTTAACTCATCTGGGCATGTACACGTTTAATCCAAACATCGATATTATATACATATACTCATGCACACTAAATTAAATGTATCAAATACGACAGACACCACAAACCAACAAAGTACAAAAGCCAAACCCACCTGAATCTACACTTCTATTCAATCAAGTCATCACCTATATGTATGCATGCTTTAGATTTTAAGTTTCCAATAATCTGTTCAAGCTCCCCCATTCTATCCACTAATAGTTTATGAAATATATTTTTGGAATTATTTTCATTACAGTTTAAGTGACAATCATAGCTTCTTTAGATCATCTTCGCTAGCCAAAGGTTAACGATCCACTCTGCTCCTCTACAACATTGTAGAGGAGTGGAGTGGATAGTAAACCCTTGGCTAGCGAAGATGCTTTAGATTGGCTAATTGAGTTTCACTCATAAACTGTTTCTACACCACTGTTTTGTGGACATTATATGATTTGTGACAGTCTTATATTTTTCAGAGGAATTTTTTTTTTACAACATTCAAATTGGTTTTCACCATCGTGTTTAACACTACATATTGCCGATCTAATTAAAATGAGACTAGGAATGGTTGCTCTGATGTGATCCGGAGAGTTGTTAGATCTTGTATCTAGCATATTGTTTAGAGGAGAGGTTTTACAAGTCTAATTTCAATTAGATTGTACAGTGTAGTATTGCTTTCATAAATTATATTTATGTGATTATTCAGCATGATAAAAGCAAAGGAAATGCGAACATTTAATATTAACTATCATCAGAATTTAAGATTAATGGCGATTCTTACAATAAAGGATATTTTTCCTGATACATATAGACATGATATCTATTTTTGCAAATTTTGCCTACTTTTAATTACATGTATTTATATTACAAATGAATTATTCAGGCTTGTTAGTTCACAAGTACAGTTGTATTTTTGTGATGCCATTTTTATACCTCAGCCTTCAACCCTTCTAATCAGTGAACAATGAGTAATGTAGTGAAGTGTTTGTGGTTTTTTTTACTTAAAATTATACAGTAAACTCATTTTGTACCAACACGGATATAGCAAAATCTCGGATATAGCAAAGTTTTTTTTATTCACCTGTAACATTCTTAACAATTCTTTGCAACATTTTACGGTTATCACAAATTCAAATATAAAGAATTTACAGATATAGCAAACTGATTTTGAGTCCCGTAGAGGTGAATAATGGCGAAATTTAACAATTTCAAAATGAATTTCTTTACAGTTTAAAAATTACCACTTAACATTTACCATTTAACATACATTGTAATTTATCATTTAACATAATATTTTGAATGAATTTTTCTCATAAATTCTTTAATTTACAATCCGATTAATAGGTATCAAAAGAATGTATCTTCATTCTAAGCCTCAGTTAGCGAAAATTGTAGTCTGGTGAAAGAAAACATGTATATTGTGAATTTGTTATAGTTATTATTATGAATTCGTTATACTGATATAACGAATTATGGATATAACAAAGTAAATCAATTAGTCCCTGGGACTCATTATAACTGAGTTTTACTGTAATCGCTGTATCATACATCTAATGCTTAGGCAAATGAAAGAGGTACAATTTCACTCAGAATACTTTATAAATCATCATCGGGAATCCACGACCAGTCTCGCATTCAATTATACGCAATAAGTAAGCGTATGCAAGACTGGCCGTGGGTCTTCAACAATGATTTATAAAGTTATTTTCCAATTTGAACATATTAACATATTTTCAGCACACTATAGAACAAAAGGTGTGGTTAAAGTTTTATTGTGGATGCAAAAGCAGCATTCTTGTGAAATCTCAATATCAACTCGTGTGCAACTCGTGTGACGATAAAAGTTATATATTTCATTTATTAAATGTTTATTTTTTAGATCAACATGTAAAATTTGACTGAAAAAAAAAATTTAGTCATGGTAATTAAAGTAGGTCAGACTCCAATTATTCAAAAACACAACAGACGCAGCAAAAAAAATAGAAAAAGTAAATAATAAACCGCATTTACAATGCCACAACTTTGACGTCATTTTCTGAGCATTGTGACGTCAAAAGATAAGGGCCCTTTTCATGTGATGGCATTTATATGTTTTACTTCAAAGAATCTTTGTTGTGCCATAAAATAAAAGTAAGATTTTGAGGTCGATAACTAAAAAGATCCAAGTACTGTATGTAGAAAATCAAATGCCAACTGCAAAGTTGCACAAAAACTCAAAAAATGCAAGACTACAATGAACAATTCTGTGGAAACCTATCAGTGCACTTTTTATAAACGGTATGAAAGAATGGATATTTTCCCTTTGGCATATCCAATTGATGTCAATGTTAAATATCATTCTTTTTAGGAGGTTCACAGACAATGGTCATTGTTAGGCTGTATCTCCTTTTTTTCTCGCGATTTCTTGTGAACGCTACTGAAGCGGCACTGTTGAAATTTACCCCTTTAAGACCTAAATCTTCAGTGACTAGAGGAAATTTAAATCGTTCTATCTCACACCACCTCTTGATGTGACAATTATTTCTCGTCACTCACCTGTATCAATAAATTCTATTTCTAAATAACAAG
The DNA here is from genome assembly GCA_033439105.1 of Magallana nippona. Classification (NCBI taxonomy): domain Eukaryota; kingdom Metazoa; phylum Mollusca; class Bivalvia; order Ostreida; family Ostreidae; genus Magallana; species Magallana nippona. The sequence goes on from CM065922.1 coordinate 33,741,062, forward strand.
CACATTCTTATTATTTGCAGTAGTTACTGGGATTTAAAGGAAGCAAAATACAGCAAAGCTATATAGACGCAAGTCATCCCAACTGGTACTCAGAACATTCAACCAGCTGCATGACATTTGGGGTAGAACCAGCAACTATTCCACCCTTTGTACTCATATGATGCCGTCTCATATTCCAGAAATACCCAACATCCCCCAAGTACCAATCTGGAGTGCTCGCCAGGCAAATTTGCCCCCACCCCATAGGATGATGTCAACTATGCCTAGAACCCAGATGGATGCAGCAGCCAGGCAAACATACAACCCTGGATGCAGGTAAGCATCTTTTGTCCATTTGCATTTGCTTAAATCATATAATTTTATCCTTTTGCTTCAATCAACAGTTAATTCAATTTTGGCTTGCTGCATCCAATTTACTTTCTTTTACTAAGAAAGAAAACAATTTGCATAAATTTGCTTTGTGTAACAGTAAATGAAGACATCAAACCACTTGAAACAAACTTCCTCAACCATAACAGAAAAGCATACGTGCATGCAGTCTTCATTTTAAAAATGTGTGTGAAGTATTACTGACATATCTATTGAAATTGGAATTGCTCAAGATGAATGAATGAACCTGGACAAGGAAATTGTCCAGCAGGTAAACAAACAATTTACCTGTAATTATCCCCTGCAGCACCGTAACACCTTCGTGAAAGAAATGTGTTGAAAGCTTTATTCTTTCAGAAATTGGTGGCTGTATTAAATTCCTACCATTATCTTTTGATTTACCACAGTAATTGCTTTTGTAAACACAAGTTTGTCAATAACAGAGGAAAAGGGGAAAAGAGGGTGATTGAGTTCATTTTTAGTATCGTTATTGCTACATGCATGGAAACCTGTGTACCATGAACTGTATAGGATGAGAGAAAGGCGATATTGAGGAGGGACTACTCATACATGTAGTGTACAATATTTTAGCTTTTAACCAGTCAACTTACCAAAAAATATGGTTGCATGCATAAAACTCTGAATCATTGTAAATTAACCCTTGAACTTTATAACAATCTAACAATTTAAATTAATTTGGGCTTAAACCAATTTTTGCCAAGTACCTTTTCTTTTTACATAGTCTTGCATGCTGAAATGTGATGTTTCAAACTGGTACTGGGGGGAGGGGGTGGTCCCAAGCCAGTAAGTTCTCAATTATGAAAACTTGTAATAATCTGAAAATAATATTGTTTGTTTTGTGTATAAGTTGCACTAAAATCTCTTTACCAATTTGTATCTAAGGCATGTAGCATCGATTTTGAAAGTGTGTGTGGGGGGGGGGGGGGGGGGGGGGCAAACTCATCCAAAAAATCTTGACAAGCCAAAATAAAAAAAAAAAAAGGGGGGGGGGGGCTAAAATTGTATATTAATTTAAGAAAAATCTTTCCTGCGCAAAAAAATTACAGGGGGGGGGGGGGGGGGGGGGGCGGCTGTCTTGTACCTAAATCAATTTATAAATTCAGCATATTTAAGCAGTCACTCTTTCAATACAGAATAAATCAAAGCACTGATAGTACTGATAAGAGTTAATCAATTTCCATTGTTAAAGGTTTCAGTTATATTCTAAGAATATGCATGCAAATGATAAATTTGTTGATAATGATATATGGCAAGACCATATAATATTTATTAATTGCTTTACTCTAAAAACAAGAGGCCAACAGGCCTTAACGGTCAACTGAGTACCAGACACAGACCTTTTGAGGATCCTCATATATGCATTTAATTAAGCTTCATTCTGGAATAAAATAAAACCTAAGATATGGAAATGACCACCACCTTACAACTGAAATCTAACAACAAGGATATTGATAGGAAATAATTGTCTCATATTTGTTAACTTTAAGATAGCTTTTATCTTTACATGTTTATATGTGTTCATAGCTAAACTAAAGATGTCTAGTACACATGTTTTATTAATGCTTTAGTAATAACAACACCCCCCCCCTTCCAATCCCTAGGGGCCAGACAGATACTCTCTCCTTAGGACATTTATACTAAAACAAAAACACTAATAATTTATTTTGTTATATCAATCCTCATGTTTTGCCTGTTCAGTTATCAGCCATTCATTCAAGGACACCATCTGGGATTTATTAAAAAATTAATGTACACATTCCACACTTTAGTATTTTTGGATAGCCAATTTTTACTTTACTATGAACAAGTCTACTGTTTATTTAAAAACTTATATAACTGATTTGGTTGTTTTCTTTTAAATAAACAAAAAAACTTGTTTAACTCTTTTAATATTCCGACTTCTTAATTACATTATTTTACAATGATTAATTATTAAATATGAAGAAGCAAGGGAAGATAACTCCATTAACTCTTACACCCCCCTACCCAAACTCTTGCCAAAGGCTTTCATGATATCTTGATATATTTGAGATGGTTGACGGTTTGTTATTGTCATTTTTTCATCTCTGTAATTCTGATAAACAGCTTCATTCATTCTTTTTTCTAAATGTGTACTTATTTCTTTCAATAAAATTCAGGAGCTAAACAAAATAATTGAAATTTTTAACACACACCCAATATATGGATTAATTTCACACTATATGACTATTTTGGCCCCATCCTTGAGTCAAAACCCCTTTCCAGGCGAACATGGGAGTAGAGAAGAAGATTTTTGAAAATAAAGTAGATTTCCTAAAATAGAACACATATCAATTCAATATTGCCGAGTGGCAATCTTAACCATGTAGTTTTCAAAATGAAGTTAAAATTGTTAATGGATGACAAACAGCAATTACCCTAAATAAAAATACATGTTCAATATATGGTCATATTTTGCCTTTTTAGAATTTCATAATTTATGTAGAGGGCTTCACGAACATCATAACAATGCATTTAGTTTTTACCCAACATGTGTGGAAGTAGAGATTAGAAGACATTTAAAAATTTGGCCCTTTTTTGCTTATGTGGCCCCCTCCATGAGACCTGGAGGGTGGTACTGTTTACTGCACATATTATTATATTTTAATACCACCGGAAGTTGCCATTTTTTTGTTTAAATCCTTAGACAAGACTATCCTGAGGACAAGACGAGGCTATCGCCACAGAGATAAAAAATTTTGTCTTGTCATCTGTAAAATACAGCACTATTTGCTTCATAAGAATTTCTACTATCTATACAATGATATCTATACTACTATATTAAAATAACAGACTCAAATTTTTGGCTTTTAATACCGGTAAATCGGAAGAGCACTGTCTTTTGTTTTATATATTTTAAACATCATTGGAACTTGAAGATTACCAATTTGTTCTCAATCAAGCATCACTAATTAATAATCAACGAAAATTCCTCAAAAAATTCCGGAAATCATTGGGATTTTTTTGGTTTTTACAATCTTGCGTGTGCGCATTACATTCACGCTAAATTACGGGAGGTTCACCACGGTGTTCAAATCAGAGAAGACAAAATTAATGATATATATTTGTTATTTTATAATTTCTCCCATAAGAAATCATAGATATATATGAACAGAATATATAGCATTTCCAATGAAAATTTACACGTACATATTTATATTATCGTTTCTGGGTGTATCCATGCAAACATGATATTTTGGAAACATAACTAAAGGCAAAGAAATATTTGATTCCATGCAAAAAATTCACATTATATTTCTTAGGAGAGTGTAGATAGAATGTTCGATCGTTAGAATGATAAATGTCCTACGGACCCGGTTTAATGATAGAAGGCGTTCCGTGTATTGTCTCTGTAGCAAAGAAAATATGGGAGATAACTTTAACTCAGTGCATTTACTATGAAAAATCCCGAGAGTTCCGAATATCAACATGGTGTGTATATTTGAAGCGAGTAAAAAACGTTGGTGAAAAAGTGTTGAATTCTTCCATTATATGTATTAACTTTTTAGATGAAAGGTATTTACAGTCTCATAAAAGGTTTGTTATGATTAATTTGACTGTTACTTTCAATGCAACTTCATTAATTTTCTCCAAAATCATTTCGGAGCGATTCTGCAATTTTCTGCTACATTATGGGTATACGGGAGGCATTCTTACTGTGGTGAGGGCCTGTCCCGAGACACAGTTAGATTATTCTAACTAAGGAGAGTGTAGTGAAATTAATAGCATTATTGTAGGCTTAAAGCTTTGTTCAATTTTTCAAATAAAAAAAAACCAAAACGAAACAAAATAAAAACAAAAATACCAGTTTTATATTCACATTCATTGTTTATTTCAAAAGTACCTAACAATATGAATGTGTCGATGTATCTAATTCGTAAATGCCCAATATGCAATATCAACCCGTGCATGCACGGGTCAAAGTCTAGTATAATTATAAAATTCATCACCCTTCTCCCCCTAGCCTCATTTTGACCCATAGGGATAAAACAATACTTAACTTTGAATTTGGTGTATTAAACTATTGCCTTTTGGGTCTTCAATAAGAATAATTCAATTGATATTTTCATTACTTCTGTTAGGAACTTTGATTCAAAGATAGGGCCCCTTCGTGACCCATGATGTAATGATTTTAACAGATTTAAATCTATCTTATATCAGAAAGCTAATGTTAAAATTTGGATACTTAAGGCTATTTGGTTCTTGAAAAGAAGGTTTCTAAAACACCCCACCCTATTTTAACTCTTTCCTATTTATCTTCCCTTTGAAAGGGACCTGAACTTTTATTTTAACAATCTTGAAACCAATTCCTCTAAGGATGCTTTGTATTAAGTTTGTTGTATATATTTCTCTGCTAAACATTTGTATTTATGCAATATAATATATATGAACATGAGGTGTAATTTGTACAGATACCACAGAAATATACAAGAAGCCTACAGGTATTGACGGTCACCGGAGTAACATAGCCTAATGTACAATTGTTAATGGACAATGCATGACCAACGGCAAAAGGTTTCCAGAGAGATTCAAGTGACCCAGGGCTTAGCGAAATAGTGAACTCTTTTTGATCCCGATGAAGTGCAACTCATTTGCATTGCAATTTGATGTCGGGATCAAAGTTCAAAATAACTAATTGATAAACTTATAACCAGACTATTTAACTACCGATAAACTTGTCACTAAACTTTCTTCTTCTTTTTTTGAATTTTGGAGACCTCTTTACATATTAAAAATGCACTCATCCAGACGAACTAGTGCCCAGCAATATTCATTTGTCCGTATTTTTCTTTCAATGTACCAGACAATAACAAATGCAATTTAGTTTATCTCACTCTACTGTGAAAGTACAGAAAAAATATTATAAAATTTTATACATTTTTCTATATGGCAATATTGGCCTCGCCCTAGGGCCTGAAACCCTGATCCAGGGGCCATGAGTTTCACAATTTAAGAAGAGGGCTTTATGAACATGATAATCATGCATTTAGTTTTTCTCAAATATATATAGAAATAGAATTAAAGAAGAATTTTTAAGACTTAATGCTTTTTTCACTATATAGCCATACTGACCTTGCCCCAGGGCCTGAACCCCTGACCCAGGGGGCATGGATTTCAAAATTTTGGTAGAGGGCATCATGGACATCATAGTCATGGATTTGGTTTTTCTCAAATATATATTGGAGTGGAGAAGAAGATTTTCTTAGATTTAATACATTTCCCATATATGGTCTTTTTGGCCCCACCCTAAGGTCTGAACCCCTGACCCAAGGGCCATGAATTAGACAATTTTACTAGAGGCATCCCTGTCATCATAACCATGTGCTTAGTTTCTCTGCTGAATGTCCAGCAGTGGAGAAGATTTTTAAAATTTGCACCAATTTTTACAGTTTGACCTTAATTTATGGTCCCTGGGGGGTGGGGATCATGAATTTCACAAAATATGTTCCCCTTCCCCTGTAGAGGCAAGACACCAAACTTGGTCCAGATGACCCTAGTAGTTTCATAGAAGAAGCTGAAAATGTTCAAATGTTAATATACAACGCATGACGCACAACGGCGGATGAAAACAGATCCCAATAGGTCACCTGAGTGACTCAGGTGACCTAAAAATGTCATCAAACAATTCATGACACATGATCAAAAGATCTGAAGATATACTAATGCCCTTATTTTTTTTGGAATGCCCAAAATGAAAACATTCTTTCTGTTCCATTGATTCTGGATTTATTCTACCCTACACTGTGGCCCTACCTACCCCAAGGGAAAATGATTTGAAAAATTTGAATATACTCCACTTGAGGATGCTTCCACAAAAGTTTCAGCTTTTCTGGTCAAATGGTTTATGAGAAAATTTTCAAAGATTGTTCTCTATATATTTTAGGTAAAAGTTTTACCCCTATTGTGGCCCCACCCTAACCCTGGGGATCATAATTTGCCCAAATTTGAATCTGCACTACCTGAGTTGCTTCCACATAAGTTTCAGCTTTTCTGGCCAAATGGTTTTTGAGAATAAACTTGTTTAAAAATGTCAACAAATATTCAACAATTCTTAATTATCTCCCCTTGAAAGAGGGTGTGACCCTTCATTTACCAAACTTGAATCCCCTTACCTAAGGATGCTTTCATATAAGAATGGTTAAAATTGGCCCAGTGGAGAAGAATTCGAACAGTGGTTCTGGAGAAGTAAAAAATGTGATAAGTTTACAGATGGACAGACAGACGGACAAACGCCGGACAAAAAGTGATTAGAAAAACTCACTTGAGCTTTCAGTTCAGGTGAGCTTATAAAAAGTATAAATAAATAGAAATTTAGGCATGTCTAAAATACAAAAAATGCACAGATGAGCTGGAAATGCTCCAAAACAAATAAATAAATCACAAATTATGTGACAATTCTTATGAAAAAATAAAAACATAATTCCTATTTACAATAAATAACACCCTCCGAAATAATATCTCTGATCATTACCGGTACACACTAAAAATGGTAACCCCCCAGGAAGTTAAATGGATAATCTACCTCCATAAATTATCTAGCACACATGTATAAACTTGTAATCTACCTTTGAAAACCTTGAAATAATATGATATCACTTCAGAGTCATGTATTAAGGATATCTTCCTCTGCATAGTTAATACACAGTGATTCAGTTCAAATGTTTATCTGACTTCTAAAAAATGCTCAAATCAACTATTTTTTTTCCATAACAGGAAAGGGTCAAACAGTCATAATTTCATGAGAAATATGATTACTATTTAATAATGTTTAGTAAATATCAAAAGATAGGTATACTATGTATATTATCAACAACCTAATGAATATCTGTCCACAGGGGGAAAAAACCCATATATTCTAAAAAGATATATGTCTGTAAAAGAAAAATGAACTTTTATTTTTAGTTTCACACATTCTGCACACATACAGTTAAATTTCTCAATTCACATAGATAAAATCACAAAAGGCTTCTCAATTTCAGGCCAAAGAAAAAAAAAATGTTTGTTTACTGTTACATTCTGATAAAACAAATAGGGTCAGTAGGTAGGTTTATGTTTTTAATTTTATTGATTTTTTTTTTTTTTTACACATGTGACTTCACAATCGTCACATAATCAGAAATACAAAACTGTTTTGCCATTGTGTGGTGCTTACTTTCGATTTCTATATGGGTGAAACACAATATCTTTTTCTTCCAACTACCTGACAGCTATCACACAATGGTCAAACAGTTTTGTATTTCTTTTTCAATCCAAATAGTACTGACTATCTTCAGTGGCACAATACGCACATAAATCTCCTCTGCCAATACCACTTGAATAGTATGGCACTTCAATGGGAGAAATACAACTAATTTCAGTTCTTATCTTAATAAATTTGGCTAAACTATAATTAGGGGCAGTGCTCACACTGGACCAAAATCCCTTTTTGCCACTTTAGCGCAGCACAAAGAATGACCTAATGTCTTACAATTATTTATTTCATATCATATACATTTTTGTTCATAATATTTTTTGTACATTTGCCTTCTCCACATTGACATGTGTTAATTTGCATCACTGTATGATTTCCAAGCAGTATGGTATCAAAGCTTTTGAAAAGTACACAGATATAAAGATACAATTTCTATGCTTCTATATTTTAAGGTAAAAAAAAGTACAACGAAACAAATACAAAAGTACTACTGGTATTATGGTCATTTACACATAGATTAAAAGCTTGGAGTGAAAGCCTTATTTCTTCTTTTCTAGACTGACTATATTACAATTAAGCTACAAGTTTATTATCTCCCATTTTGACAAGCCAAATTTAAAAAAACAAGAGGCCAACAGGCCTTAACAGTCACCTGAGCATCATAGCCCATACACAGACCTGTCGAGGGATCTCATATATGCGTTTGATTAAGTTTCATTCTAGAGTAAAGAAAATTAAACTATTGTAATGACAACCACCTCTCTGCCTGAAATCTTCCAAAAAGGATTATGAAACCTATAATTTTGGCAAAAAACTTTAAGATCATAATAGAGTGCATGACCTGATATTGAAAAGGTGCAAGACGCTGATAGGAAAAATTTTCCCCATGTTTGTTAACTTTCAAGATAGGTTTATGTGTATATGTTTTAAAAGATAAACGATAACAAGATAGCTAATATACATGTTTTATTTTAAACAACCTCCATCCCCCATCCCTTGGGATCAGACAGAAACTTTCCCCGTGGGGCATTTAATTGAAAAAAAACAAAAGTATCTACCTTTGGCATTTATCCCAAAATCATTTTACATATGTACCGCTTATCAGTGATTTTGGCTAACCAATTATTACTTTACTTTTAAAGGACATATCGCATGTTTCTAAAGTATGAGACATTTTACATTTTTTGCCTTCCTTGTATATATATTAATTACTTCTAACAGTTTGTTTGCTGAAAAAAGCACTAATTAGCCATAATATCAGTTTAATTCATAGGCCCGATCGTATAAAAACTCGTTAATTAGAAAGCGTGTCACGTGGTACGGTGACGTCACATGCAACCTTCTTTGAACAGTTGATTGTAAACAAATGTAGGATTAGCATTAGCGTCTTTAAATCTTTGACATTTATTCACCATGTACGAAGTTTTTTTCGATGTTTGAGCCATCAGTACGGATAAAAAACGGTGTTAAAGCTGATTAAGTGACGATGAAGTCGGCAATAATGATCAAACTGATCGACGTGTAAACAATGTAAAAACAACTTGGTAAGGACTATAGCTTTTAAAAAAAATTGGTAACAGGTATTTATTTTATTAAAATCTACAATAACATTGTTTTTGGCATTCTTCAGGACTCAAAATGTTCATTGTTGTAAAACTGGGGTGCATAAGAAGTTTGTTTCTTCGGCGTAACTGTTCACAACTTTCTACGGTTTTTTATTTCATATTACACTGTATAAATATATATAGCAGGGACTTGTTGAGGAAGAAAAAACCATAATGATCACCTTAGTTATTGTTTCTTCTGTAAGATCCTACCTCCGGTTTTAATCTGTTTACGTATACATGTATATCAACAATAAACTCTGTCTATTTCTCGCATAAACATTCAATATCGACACTCCTTGACTTCTCCCGCAACAATAAAACTTACAGAAATCTCACATACAGTACTAATGTTTTCTGCAGAAGTGAGCTTTGGATGAATAAATCACTTATACAAAACCGACAAATACACGTATGTATAGTTTAACAATATCAATGAAAAAACATCTAAAGAAGCGAGGCGGTGTCCAAAATGGCGTCCTCTCTTGTTATTTTCCTCAAATGAACTTGCTTTTTGTACACAGGTCCCTGTGCATAAACTTCTATTAATCTCTTCGAAAAATAAAATAAGACTTGCTATAAAACTAAAATTACAAAAATATACCATATATGTTTGATAGTTTATTTATACATCCTCTTGTTGACAGATATTTGTCCCAAGATTTCTGCACACTTTCATATGGGAAACTAAAAATACAACAGTCCAAATCCCCATTTTTGACAGCTATAATATCCTAAGGAGACACAAAACACCATCATGTCCCGTTATCCAAAATTTGATAGGTGATAATTAGTTTAATTGTCGTTTTTATATCATCCAATTACAAAGATGGCTAACAGCACCTTCTCGCTCGAGGTCGCATATGACGTCACACACATAATGGCGGGTAGATCGAGAGAGAAAATATGCATATCACGATATTTGAATTTCGTCGCTTTCAAACTAGTGAATTAGCCAGATTATCTTGTGTAAAAGATAATAAACTTCATTTTTAATGAGTATAGAATGATTTTATTAAAAAAATTCCGAAAATTAAAAAACATGCAATATGTCCTTTAACAAGTCTATTTGTTTATTTAGAAAGTTCAAAAACTGTTTTGGCTGTTTTGTTTTAAATAATAAACATAATTGAATATTTCTTTTAATCATACAACTTCTTAATTACATTATTTCTAATGATTAATTACTATATATGAACAAGCAAGGAAAGATAACTCAATTAACTGTTACAACCCATCAACCCCCCCCCCCCCCCCCCTTACTCTTTCCAAATGCTTTCACAATATCTTAACTTTGATAGACAGCTTCATTCTTTCTCTTAATAATAATAAAATAATACTACAAATAACCCCCCCCCCCCCCCCAGCCTAACCCTTGCCTTATATGAAGGTGACATGAAATATAATTAAAGATGACAGCTTAATGTTTTTTTCTAAATATGCAATCAGTTTCTATTCTGTGTCAGTAGACATTTTTTTAAACATTATATACATTAACACTACAAGACCATTTTGGCCACACCCTGCAGGAAAATCCCCCACCCTATACACTATATGACTGTTTTGACCTAGCCCGAGATTCAAAATCCCTCTCTTGGGGGACATGAAATTTACAATTTTGGTGGAAGGGTTTATTTTCTTTCTTAATAATTATGCAGTAATTTTTTATTCAGTATCAGCAGAAGTAAAGAAGGTGATTGCATTAACACTACATGACATGATTTTGGCCCCACCCTAGAGTCAGAACCCCTATCTTGAGGGACATGAAATTTATAATTTTGGTAGAGGGCTTCCTGGTCATCAAAATTATGAATTTAGTTTTCCTTACAGATGTGTGGGAGTAGAGAAGATTTTTTAAACATTATATGCATTAACACTATACATCCATTTTGCCCCCCCCCCCCCAATATGAGACAAAACCCATACCCTGTGGGACATGAAATTTACAATTTTGGTAAAAAGCTTCCTGGTCTACATAATTATAAATTAAGTTTTTCTTACAGATGTGTGGGAGTAGAAAAGTATATACACTAACACTATATGGCCATATTGGCCCGCCCTATGGCCCAAACCCATGACCTAGAGGCCATGAATTTCATAATTTAGGTAGAAGAGTTCGTAGACATCATAACCATTCATTCAGTTTTTTTCCCACATGTGTGGGTGTAAAGAAGAAGAGTTTCAAAGATTTAATACAATTTCACTATATGGCTAAATTGGCCCTGTCCTATGGTCTGAACTCTGTCCCAGGAGTCATGAATTTCACAATTTAGATAAAGGACTTCATGGAAATCATAACCATGCATTCAGTTTTTAACAAATATATATGGGAGTAGAGAAGAAGATTTTCTAAGATTTAATACATTTTCACTATATGGCAATATTGGCCCCACTCTAGGGCCTGAACCCCTGACCCAGGGGCCATGAATTTCACAATTTAGGTAGAAGGCTTCATGTACATCAAACCATGCATTCAGTTTTTTCCTCACATGTGTGGGAGTAGACAAGAAGATTTTTTAAAATTTGGCTCTTTTTTTGCATATTTGGCCCTGCCTATGGCACCCCAGGGGTGGTAGAGCCATGAACTTCACAATTTAGATTCCTCGTACCCTAGAGATGCTTCAAACAAAGAATGGTAACAATTGGCCTTGTAGTTTTCAAGAAGTTTAAAATGTAAAATTGTTAACGAATGACGCATGATGACGGACGAAGACCAATGGCAATAGGTCACCTGAGTGACTCAGGTGACCTAAAAATTCTGCTGGGTTTTCAGTAAAATAAGTTGCATTACAACCTTATGCTACACAGCTTCAGTGAAGAGTTTGTTTTTAAGCGAATATGACAATAAATAAAATCTTTTGGAGAACACATAAATGTATCTCTTTTTTTTTTTTTGGCAAATATGTTCCCTAGTCAGGTGAATAAGAATTAAGATCTTTCAAAGAAATAAGAAAACTGCCAACATATGCAGTACTCTGAAACAGCTTGTTCTCATATTAAAAATCTCGCACCTTTAATGTGAAGACGACTGACTGACGAGAAAGACTCTAATTGTTAAACAATTGACCACTGCAGTGAAAGCACCTTTCAAGATACTCCATTACATAACTGTTGATTATCTGCAGCCATAAATAACCTGGGGCTATCTAAGTCCAAAGCTATGTGCACTGAAGCGATGCGATATTTCCTATGGGGAGCGGAGTGGACCGAATACCTTCGGCTAGCGAAGATGGTCGTAGAAAGATGGTCACATAGGGGATTTGAATTAACACAGACTGACTCAATAAACAAACTGGTGGGAAAGAGAAACACTAGAGATGAAGTTTTACACACAAAGTGTTGCAAAAAAATGTTTTTCACCACATTTGAATTTCTTTTTGCCAATTTTTAACTGCAATGAACATGTGGATGTACTCATGTTTTTTTTTCACTTTCAATTTGGATTTCAAACCCTTGACCGATCAAGATGCATATAAAAGTTAAACTACCAATGTGTTACTTCCGGATTTCTAACGATGGAAAAAACAATTTGGGTCGGCGATTAGATATAAGGTCGATCAGGTAATGAAACGTAAACAAACAGAATTTTTTGTTAGGCCTCACCATTTTTATAGCAAAAATAAATTTTTAAAAAAATATACAATGACATTGCAAAGTGAATACATGTACTTAACTGTTTCTCTGTACATCTTGCTGTGTAAAGAGGTATAGCGCCTTTTCCTATCATTTTGCCTACACCCTTGTTTAAATAGAAAGTTCCTCTTACTAAAAATAGATAAAGGTACTTGCCCCAATATAATTTTTGAAACCTAAGTACTGATTTTATAATGATGTCAGTATCCACTGATTTGTCATTAATTCAGGAAAACGGCTTTGAGAAATGAATGTAAAGAACTCAGTTGACATTCTATTCACTAAACCGTGATTACTTCAAGCAAAATGCAATGCATCTAAGTGTAAACAGAATGTAGTGATAATTAAGAGATGTGTTTATATTGAGTGTGCTCTTACTCAGTGATTTGAAAAAAACCCCCAGCAAATTAGATACATGTAATTAAAACTTTCTATTCCTGAAATGGTTTATGTGAAAAGAAAAAAAAGATTGCCTACTTTGGGGAATTGATTCAGTGACCACAAAATCAAAAACAATACGCATTAGCCAAGTAATTACATTATGTCTTTGTGTGACATAAAATATTAATATACGTATTTACTGGCTATGAGGACGATAGCAAGTTTGCTGTCTTGGGCCGAAGGGGACAATAATTTTATCATACCAAAGAAAAAACTTTTATTTGTCCGCGATGCAGATTTTCTTGATGGTAAACAAATTAGAGTTATCAGACTTTACTTGAATCTAACGTAGCGACTGGGATTACTCTAGAGCTGTTCCTTGTACAAAAATGAGGGAAATTGAAAGCTGCGATGTTTCTATGATTATTCACTATGGGCAGAAAGCAATTTTAAATAGAAAATATTCACAAAGGTATAATTATACTTTATAGATCTAACAACAAAAACACAAATGAGATTTCAACCAAGAGGCACATGGACCACATCGCTCATCTGAGCTGTTGCCAAACCAAAAAATAGCCAAATCAGATTTATGGAGTTATATTCTAAATATCTGGACAATGTAGTAGAATAGATCCTGTATAAAAAGATTTTCAAAAGTTTCTCCAGATATTCTTATGTTATTCATTAGGTCCCTTTTTAAACAGGATGATTTCATAGTCATCATATACTGAGTATTGCAGTTCTCAAGATCTTTTATATATCTATAAACCTATAACAAACTTTGGGCCCCTGGCAGGCATGGGGTATTATCGTAGTCGATTGTAATGATTACTCTTTTTCAAGTAATCGACAGTAATCTGTAATCGAAGAGATTTTTGATTACTTGTAATCATAATTTAATCAACTACAGCTAAAAATGTCAGTGTAATTATAATTACTTTTTTGATTACTGTCGATTACTAATTTTCACATAAATATTTTGTGATGCACATATTGTATGAAAAGTACACTACAAGTGTTGTTTATAATATAATTCATAGAATGAAATTGTTTATATTCATTCATTATGATTTTTTGATACTCTACCACTTTTGTTATATATGTCTAGACAAAATATCAACTACCAAAACGATACAGACCAAAACATACAAAAATTTTGATTCAAAATTCTTACCCAATTTTCGTGCCTAGGCGAGCTCCGAGAAATAGCGCCACTCACATTAAACAAATAAATAGTGCACAACTTCAAACTACCTATCCTTAAAATTTCATAGTCATATCTCTGATAGTTTCTGAGATCTGCTCTGTACAAAATTAGTTGTAAAAAATTACAAAATTGGCCGTAAACTGGGACCGGAAGTGTCGATTTCAGAATTTAAAAAAACGTCTAAAATTATTACCATTGTCAATCATCTGTGAAAAAAAAGGACGAAATCGGTACAATAGGTTTCGAGAAATCGCCTGCACAAAATTTGTTGAAAATATATTATAATAAACAGCACGAAAACAACAAGGTCTTCCATTAGACACAGAAGACCTTAATCAGAAACAGTACGAAAACGATGTCTTCCATTGGAAACGGAAAAGCTTAATAACACAACATATCGGAAGAATATCAATTAACTTTAATGTATATGGCTCGAACAAATAATCATGAAACAAACTCTTATGTATATCGAAAGCATTTGTCTCTTTTACTAAGGGTCTATACATCTAACATTGTATCATGGCCAGGTATTAATTTTGTATTACGTCACAAGTATGATGCAGCTGCGATGGAAGACCTCTAGTTTCTTTAACTTATTCTTTTTCCCTTTTCTCTTTTTTCTTAAAGCTGACATGAATTCATAAATACGCATTATTTCCCTTTAATCTCCTACTACCGCCATATCAGTTGTCGATTTCTATTGTTCTGCTCATCGCTACACACCCCTATATAAGGCCGAGGGCACTATTCATGCTTCACAGCATTTAGGTATTTCATTCAGCCAGTCACGTTACACTGGACAAACAGATTTGAATAAATGCCCATTGAACAAAATAATATGACAACCACTGCACTGGTAAGGAATATCCAATGAAAGACGAAACAAAACAGCAGATCATGCTATGACACCATTGACTTTAGAAAACGGAGTGTTTTTTTTAGAAACTGATAAAATCGATGTTACGTTGTTTATACATTCTTTGATTTACTATCACTTATCTACTGTGTTGGATGTAGTGCGGCCGCAGTCTACAATAAGATGCAGACGTTATGCACTCTGTATGAACGACACACGTGTTTGATGTGCATGCAAAGTAAGACAGCGCAGCAAGATATTGCTGATACATTGGAATTTCTATCTAAGAATAAACCATCTTTTATTTTTTATTGATTGTAGTTTCCTTTATTTGTTTTTACAAACTTGTTACTACATTGTGCTGTTCTATCATCTAGAACATGAATGCCTCGATTGGAAAGCAACCGACCGTAACTTTCTCGGCCGGTATATATACCTCAGTGACAGTTGAGGAGTGATTGCAACTAATATGGGGACCAAATGCTTTTATGAATTCATGTCAGCTTTTAGATATGATTAAGAAATATTTTACCTCGTATCGTAATGTTTCAAGGAATAAGTGATCATTTCTAGTAAAAAGAATATTTTCATCTGCCAATTGATGTATATTAATTTTCCAGATTATAAACTGGTACAGCATATTGATTCTTAACTTGAAGTATAATATCTCCAATTCAGTCTAAATATTCATTATCATAAAGTACGGAATTATTAAATTTCCACAGCCCTCTTCCATTCTTAAAATCATTAAAAACTGATGACATACTTATTGCAGAATGATCTGATCTGTAACTAGATTCTATCATGCATGTTTCTAAACTAGGCAACAATGATTCTGATATTTAAAAAAAATCTAATCTACTTTGCATTTACCGGGTATGTAAGAGGAGATCGTTTTCTTAATGTTTATCTGTGAAGATCTTCATGCAACTGTCTAAAAGGGTCTATATATGCATAAGTCTCAATCATTTCTAAAACCTTTTATAAGATGAATGAACATTTAAAATTGCTTGGAAACTCAAAAAGTGTAAATCTGTTTCCTTTTCACTGGAGATAAGATTTTGTCCAATGTCAAGACAATCTCACACCTCTTAAGTCAGAGAATTGTGTAATGTGCTGATCACAGACTCTGTGAACCTTATGGTTCAGAGGGATTTTTTTCTTTTGATCTAATTCTAAAATATTCTTGTCCTTATAATGACAGCTTTACAATCAGTTAGTCATATTGTTCACAAACAAATCAGTGGTCCCTTTCCACAGTTTTTAAATTCTTTTATCTGAACCCTACATCAAGTATGACAACCAAAAGCTTAAAGGACAATACGGCCAGAAGAAATACTCATTATCACTCAAAATCCGCCTATTCTACTTGATTATTGAAAAAGACACTTTGTACTGGTAGTTAACAAACACCTAGGGGAAAATTTTCTTCCATTATTAAATATTTCTTTCAAAACACATATTTTACACCATTTAACCTTTAGACCATTCCATTAGTTTTCACTGAAGATACAAATTATAACTATAACTGTCCTAATTTCTTTAATGCTCTTAAGCTCCTAAGAATCTATCAATGACAAACAAAAATTTTGAATTTTGAGTTGATAGAATACTTATAAAACATTTATATAGTTATAAGGTCAAAAAACTCCATCTGGATGTATTATTAAAAATATATTTTAGAGTGTTTACTATTAATTAATAAAATCTGTAAGGATTACTGTAATTTTCCGAATATAATACCTACTATATTTGTATAAAATTTCTTTGCGAGAAAGGGGTGTATATTACACACCCTAATGGAATTTTGACACTTTTTTCTAACAGGTAAAACACTGGCTATCGTAGTTCAGTACATAGCCTTTATACGGAAATGCTACTTCTGTTTGTTTACCATATTTTTTGAACGATTGAAATTATTGTTTCGGCATATTTAGCAGAAATCAGCTAATATAATCCCTTAATCTTTTAATAGATAAATTGTATTAAAATGGCCAATTAAAATTAATTTCAACTGTTTACTCAGCAATCAGAGCTGTGTATTCACCATCTCTGTGTACGCCGCAATTACAGATGTTATTAATAGATCTTTGCAATAGATCACATATGCGGGCACGATTGAGTTAGCCTACCACATGTTTTTCAAAATTAATACGCATTTTAAGCACATGAATAATTACTATAAATTAAAATAAAACAACTCATATTAAAGATTCGTTTAATCTTTATCTTTAACAGCTCTGCGCCCCTATCGAAGCCATTGTGTACACTTGCCACTTATCAAAGCTAATTATCTCGGACATAGATGTACCCTTGGGGCAAAGAAATGTATCACCTTGAGTGAATACCCTGTTGTCTGTGATCTGTCACCCCTTCGAGCTGTTTGAAGATTACTGCTATGCAGAAAGTCAAGACTTTTAAAAAATTCTGCGTCAGAAATGTTACATCGGGAATGTAAAATTTTTCCCTTTTCCCTGAATTACCATGACATTTGGTCAAAAGTCAGTGTATATTATACATAAATCATGAAATCTTGTCTGATCTTAATAAAAATTGCAGGTGCACATCTTCAGATGGTGTTCAACATATGTACACATTTTCATACTATTCCATGCAGTAGTAAAAAAAATCTATATGGGGAGAAAATTGCGTCTACAGACAGATGGACAGACGGACAGGGTGATTCCAATATAACCCCCTAAACTTCATTTGCTGGGATATAATGTAGAATTTTTTCTATACAAAACCACGTGTGGGATATTAAAATACAGCAATGACCTTTTGCAGTGCGAAGAAAAATAGAGCTTCACAAAATATGATTAACTGGTTCGAACTGAAAATACAGGTGAATCTCGATAACTCGAACTTCAGGGGACCATGATTAAACTTCGAGAGATCAAGAGTTCGAGAGATCGAAAGTTTAAAAAAATCCGGAAATTTTTGTTTCTAAAATTATAGTAGCCGGAAGTTTATATTTATAACATGGAAGGATAGTCTAACATGATTTCATTCGTATTTTCTGCTACATTACTTCAATTTAAACAATACAGAACTTACTTGTGTGGTTATTAAGTGGGTTTTTTCACCTAAAAAACATTAAAGTATATTATGTTTTCTTAATCACAGAATATTTTAAGTAAAGAGCGGTTTAATATACCGTAACTTTCACAAATTGTTGAAATTAATAGATCAGTTTCAAACTACTTTTTTACCCTTTGAAGGAAGCAAGGGGTAGTTTCACTTAAGTAATCAACCAATTAACACTACCACGCTAGCCCCCAGGCGTTCACTCAACCTTCCAGGTAAGGTCCAAGCAGAGCTATAATTATACGCTTGATCGGCCGCGTGTGTACACAGCAACCACTTCGAGTTATCAAGAGTGAAAAACAATGAATTACGTTAACGGGACCCAGGTTTTACTTCGAGAGATCAAGAACTTCGAGAGATCGGAGTTCGAGAGATCAAGAGTAAATTTGCTTAGTTATATAGAGAAAAAAATCGGGACCGTGATTTCACTTCGAGAGATCAAGAACTTCGAGCGATCGAAGTTCGAGCTATCGAGTGTCACCTGTATGCATTAGGCAATTAATACATCAGGATGGCAACTCTCTATGATACCTTACATGCATAATCATATCAACGAGTCATAATTAAGGAGGTTGGTTGGTCAAGAATTTACCCATCAGATCTGATTTTAAATTCTAAATATGATATGTTTGAACATAAGGCATTAATAATATTACAACCCTGAAACGTGCTTCTACACCTCTAAAACGAACCGTACCGTTCCGTGCAAAAACCGAACCGTACCGTTCACAAAGCAAACCGTACCGTTCAGAAAGCGAACCATACCGTTCACAAAACCAACCATACCGTGCAAAAAGTGTGCAATGATAATCTATGCAAGACCCGCCCAAAACAACCAAAACAGTGCAACTTCCATATATGGCTCTATTGACCACTGTCATTCGATGAAGACGGACGGAGATTATCGCTGATCAGATAAGTTCAATATTTTTTTATACTGGATTAAATAATATAAACATTAATTTTGCGATGTCACTTTCATTAAAACCGTACAAAAGTCGTTCAATTTATTTCGTTTTCTTAGACCTTAATCATTTCTTTGGTTATCGACAAAACTTTGATCGCCGATATCTGAAAACTTGTAAAATAGAAATGTTTACACAATGCGCTGTAATACTGTTTTGAATTTTTTTATGAAATGTTTTAAACATTGTGTACATACTGGAGTTTACATAACATGAAGTGATTCTCGAGAGAGGAGAGAGAGAGAGATAGAGAGAGCTCCTGTGTATGAATTATAATACTTAAATTAAAGTTTTATCACTGAACTTAATTCCCAGGTATTTCGCTTTAACTGAGTTTCTGTAGTTGGTCATTTTAGCGGGATTTTATTTCAGGACACCACGTGTAATAAAGCGGGCAAACCGTTCACAAACCGTACTGTTTACAAAACGAACCATACCGTTCACAAAATGAACCGTACCGTTCAAAAAGCGTACTGAACCGAACCGTGAAACTGGTGTAGTAGCACGTTTCAGGGTCTGTAGTAATGAAAAAATCCATTTTCACCTCTTTCCCCCTTATTGTCAATGGGTGAATTAAAGAATGAGCGAATTCAAAAAATTATTAAATAGCTGTGTTAATTAGAACTGAATTCGTGGGCAAGGGTTACCCACGGAAGCCACAAACACTGGTCCCCCACGAACAATGATGATTCTACAGTATTGAACTTCAATCCCAATCTAGTTTGACTCAATTACCTACCAATATATATAGGGATCAAAATTTATTTTTCATTAACTGTTTCCGTCTTATAAATACTGATAAACCTCCCTTTTTCTATTTAAACTACCGATAAACTTTTACCAGACTTTCTTTTTTATTTGCAGACTTTTGTACACGGTACAAAAAAATGCAGTTGTCCAATTGGACAAGTGCCCAGCAATATTCTGTAATTTTTTTCACTGCTACCGAACAAGCATTAATGTAGAGCCCTGTCCTTTCATTGTTGGTTTTCTATAGGTGCCTGTTGCAGACTATATCAATACTGATCTTTTCAGAGTCACCTATTTGCTAGTTTACCTAAAACATTATCTTCCTGAAAATTACAAGAGAAAAAAAATTGATCTTAAGTTGTCTATTCAACAGATTTCCACATGTACTCCTTCATGGTAAGACACAATATTAAGAGGCATAGACGACACCTAAGGTTACACAGTAATTGCAATTTCTTGGTTGGACCTTATTGTCTTCCTCTTGTTTACCTATCGCCTCAATGTGACTTAGACTAATAGCAGTTAGTTTATCACCTGCTAGGATAATAGATGGAAATCACTGTGAATAAAACACCAGTTTATTTATCTATGGGATAGTCATTGATTTGCCTATCAACAACTTGGGAATGATAGAAGACAATACTCTAATGCTTCATAGACATCAAAGAGATTTTTACCAAGTTTTTCTGGTGTTTTTTTGGGCTCTGCTGTTTTAATTACCAGTAGTTTTTTGGGGGAGAACTTCATTCTTTAAATAAACAAAGTAATTGGTGTACAGTCTGGCTAATATTATACCCTCAAGTCAAACTGAAAAATTTGTAATTGGGATACGTTTGGAAGGCTTTGGTTTAAGGTATTTCTCTGAAGATCACTTGAGATAATACTCTTTTTGTTGCTATTTACTGAAGACAAGAGATTTCTAAGTGACATATCAATTTGCAAAACAGTATGTGACTTGATTTCCAATAACTTATTTTGTCTTCATTTCTTTGCACCTGTTAAAAGTGATTACCCGGTATATGTTACATGAAATCAAAACTAGAAAGCATCAATCATTAATGTCTCATCCTGATTATATTGTTTAGATAATGTACCAAAAACTGAATTCATCCCACAAAAAAATAGGATTAGCTGCTCTTTATTTTAATGTGCCCAATAAATATAAATATTATATAATATAAATATATGTGATAAAAAAAATGCTATACAATTGTATTTTTTGTATATTATTAACTTTTCTACAAAATTTGACAAGTCTTATAACGGTAAATAAAAACTATCGTATCTTTTATATGACATACAGATATGACATTTAAGCACTAAAAAGAGTATCACCACTCCTCAAAAAACTAATGTCAACTTTACCTATCCTATACATAGATGAATTATAACAGGTGTTCAAAGACTTGTCAATTTTCAATGAACAGACTGTGAATCTTATACAAGATCGATGTGAATGTATTGTCTGCTCCATCTAAAGAAGGGCCGGAATCAAATTTCACCTCTAATGCTATGTGGCATGTGCAAACTTAAGGCATAACTTGATCTGAATGATGTCATGGTAAGGTTATCCAATCTTTAAAAGACATGTTCTCTTCCACATAGTCTTTGCCTCTTTTTCAAAGAAAGTTATTTATCATAACAAGTGTTTTAAAAAGATATATATTCAGTGAGCAAGGTCATCAAATTGATGAGACCGCGAAGTTTGTCAAACCTTGGATATATTATCACAACTTATCCGGTACTCTATAATTAGAATACATCGAGGTCAGGTAGAGGGTTAAGGTAGAATGGTGTATCACTTTATTTCCAATAAAGATGTCAATGATGTGATATATGTGGCTCTTGTGCAGGTGTTCAATGTTTTGTGACAAATTTGTACTCATTTTTAATAGTCTCCAAACTTACTTTGATTGGGGATTCCCAAACTGCTACAACTCTTCCATCAGGAGACCATTCAATACCCATCAAGTCATCTGTCTCGGTTTCAAAATGCTGCAAATTAATTATGGTAATAAAATTCAAATTTAGGTAAAATTTCTCTTTTTTTAAAATTCATGTAAATTACTGCATTTAAATGGCCTCATGAGAGAAAAATTAAGGTCTAAGGAGTCCGCTATGAATATTATGATTCTAAATAACATTTAAATTACTTTCACAAGTTCCCAAGAATCGCAAGCAAAAATAGTGACAAAGTCTTTGCAGTCTCTCCTCTCAGCTAGGGCCATGTACTTTCCTCCATTGCTGTAGTCCAATGCTGAAGAATTAAGATAATTAATCATGATTGAAATATGATGTTTAGAATGATTTCTTTTCTGTGATTCTTATCGTATGATTATCAGTATATGATAACGAATATTTATTCTTTTGGTAATTAAGTCAATTATGAACTCACGTTTTTGGCATTGTTTGGGGTAGCGTATGTATGAAACAGACTTTGTCACCAGTGACCAAACTGTTATTCTCAACTGTCATGAAAAAACCCAGAATCATGTCAAAACATATGTATATATTTACATCTACCCAGTATTTTCTCCTTTATTTCTTGAGCAAACCGGTTGTAATTCATAACTCTCTAGACACTAACAGGGCTGAAATCCACATGATACAGCTCTAACTTGTTTATCGATTGGTCAAAACCTTCAGCAAATTAAAAAAAAAAAAATAATGGACTGCATGAAACAATCATCATGATTTCAGACTAAATTTCCATATAAGAATTATTGGCTATTTCTTCTCTCTAACGTATTGATGTACATTAACAATAATTCAGTTACTTTTACTTACTCTTTCTGATTAATTTAAAACAATTTAAGAGAGAGATGCAATGCTTGCTACCTTCATACCTGCATGAATCACCAAAGAAAGCATTATATTGCTATAACATTGAAAAATTTACAATTTCCAGTGTCGTCTGTGATAACATTATGAATCAAATTTGCAACATATAGTTCAAAACATTTCATCAATGACCGAAATGATGTATTGTTGGGGCACAAGGGCAGTTTGAATAATTATGAAAAAACAAAATAACGTAAGAATGTCAATAATTTAATGGTACAATTGCCGAAAATTATATAAAAATAAGTAATAAGGAATCTTTTTTTTAATATTTTAAGGTGATATTTATGGTCGGGTGTGTCAATTCTATCATAAAGCTGTCCTTCAAATGTATTTGTATTCAAAAACACAAAACATATGAATAATTATGACTCAATTTATACAATTTTGATCCACTTCCAACATCATATTCAAAAGCAATTAATATCACTTATTATGATCAAAGCATATACGACTAGTTTAATCAGCTCAGGATCTTAAAACCATCTCTCAAAAAGTTGTATTCTTTAATAGATATGAAGGCAATGACCCAATTCCTAACAGATATCATAAATAACACAGTTACAGCACTGAATGAAAGATGCAAGTAAACATTGGCTAAAAAGTCAACAATGACTGGTGCTCTGAAAATGCAAAACTTCAACAATCTTTAATTAAAAAAAAAAAAGATGCATACATGTATATGTAGAGTAGATCTGCCACCAGAAGTCACTGAAATCAATATTGAAATTTTGTTTCTTTTTCTCAGATAACAATCTATCGTAAGCCTTCCGATCTATATCCTATTTTTATATAAACCTAAGTTTGGCAAAATATAGTCATGTAATTATTCTATCTGAAGATTTGGCAAAGCAATAAAGAAAAAAAAGAATTTCCTAATAAAGCCTTTAACCAAGTGAGAAATTATTGGCTTTCCTTTCTAAAATCTTTAACAATTAATCATTTGAAAAAAAAAATAGCGTCTGTGGAGAAGCTAGCTGCAGGTTTGTAGCTCCCCATCTGAAAATATTGGGAGGGATGACCTGGGATACAGTTATGTGTTAAAAAGTTGCAATTTACAGCGCACAAAAACTTTCGCTAGTTTTGGACTGATTAATCTTATTTTACTACAGATATTTATCTGGTTTTAAGGTTCCTAATTATCATAAATGACATCAATGAAATCTTCAATTCTTGTGAGTGATATATGGAAAAGGGGAAAACTATGCATCAAAAAGTTACAGATTTGAGTATTGAATCACTTTAAACCAAAGTATTTCTTTCCATCTTTTATCTGATTTTTTCTTTATTGACCTTTATATAATGATAATAGATTTTTTTAACCTACTTAAATATTATGATCTGAAAAGAAGGTATGGTTTAATTGCTTACATTCATATTATAGATTAATCATTCTACAGTTTATTATATGGTATTTCTAGTTTACATAGATCTTAAAAGTTGGTTTTTATAATTGTTCATATAATTACATTGAATGAAAAAGAATGTGATGAGGTAAATGAAATTTTTAGTTTTTTGTGTGACCTACATAAAAGTCAGCTGTGGTCAGTATATGTCTTCCATCTGGGCCCCAGCGGACAGCACAAAGTCCAGCAGAACCCTCATCTATCTTACAGGTCCACTCAGGCTGCTCTATGGACCAAACCTGCAATACAACCAAACATTTTTCAATAGTCATTCCCTTAAAAAGAAAATAAACAGGAGAACCCAGGTATGCAATTTTGCACTCTCATATCTTAGCTTGCTGATTTTGGATATCAATTCACACAGCTTTCTACAGATGGCTCTTGAATGCAAACACCCTTATTGTGTTAACTGAACTGTCAACAAAATACATAATCAGATTATGAAATAATGAAACTTGAGAAATATTTCATTTTGGAGATATTTAAAAATGTATTTAAACACTGTAATAATAAAACAATATTCTTCTAAATGAAAATGCTAAAAATCAATTCAAATGAATGAATAAGAAGGATAACTCTGATAAGGGGGTTGAAGGGAATTAAAATCAGAAATTAAGATGTAAATGACATTAATTTTGGAATACATGTATTAACTAATTCATCTTGGGGCTATTTTACAAAAGGTGTAAATTTAGATGAACTTCAAAGTGACTACAGCACAGCCATCACAGCAGGTCTCTATAGGTGTGAATTAATGACTGATATTAGGATCGAGCTGTTGATAATATTGCTTTCTTCACAGATTACAAGATAGGATTAAAAATAATCTTGTACATAATATCACTTGTCTAATTTTTACATCTCTTTACATGTACTACATATCTTGATTTTCATGGTTTAACCATTTGTTTATATACACATATGATTTTATCATGTATATATAAAACATGTTAAAAAAATTAATATTTTACAAAAAAAATCCCATCCTCAAAATCTAAAGCTTCTTTTCCCTTTCTGTCAATTTTTTTAGTTCCCACATTTGTTTGCAAATCTTACCTGCACAATGCCTCTTTTAAACAGCCCACACAAGATAAACTGAGAGTCAGAGGACCACTACAATCAGAGACCAAATCATAATTAAATGATTCATTTCTTTTAGGTAAAGTAGGTAAATCATTTATTATAGTGACATGTTTAGACATTTACATCAAGCGTTATAATAAATTAAACAGTCAACCAATTGGACCTATTAAAGACTGTTACACAAAATAATAATAAAATTTAATACATGTGCAAGAATATGTCATTTAAATTACTTCATCAAATCTAAAAAATACAATAGGCATCTAACTTATATACAGATTCATTCATCAATGAAAAATTACTGACTTTCACACTCTGTTAGTCATTAGTATTGCAACACAAATTAACTTGAAGATATGGTAATTTACTGAATTTTAAATTCAGTAACTAAAGCAACTTGTAAATTGCATTAACTGATATGGTGCAGGCACTGACCTCAATATGTTGGATGGTATCTAAACATGTGTACAGGTTCTGTATCTGCAGTGTATCCACGTCCCTTATCACCAGACGAAATTCAACCACAGAGGCCTACAGAATGAACAATTCATCATTTCAATGCATTCACCCAAAATGTTTCGATCATGATGCATTTTATTAAGACATTCATTCAAACTATGTGAGGATATTTTCAACATCCTTATTTGATATATCATTACAAAAAGTTTCATGATGCATTTTATCTATTGAGATATTTGTTCAAACTATGTGCGGGTATTTTCAACATCCTTATTTGATATATCATTACACTATAAGAGTTAGATTGTTGATATATATGTATGTGTGTGTATGTGTGTGTGTGTAAATGACCTAAAAGGTGAAGATTTGACAAGAAAACATTCTATAGTGTGTCCCAAGATATTCATGCAGCACATTTGGCCGATTTTGAATAAAAATACACATACCTGTGAAAGAAATGCAATTGAAATCGATGAAAGGGCAAATTTCCAAGATATCTTCATTAACACATTATTATTTTGCACTCATGAAAGCTCACAGGAACGAAAACAGATTTCTTACGGAGATTTATAATGGGGAATGTTTACATCTTTTCTTCATTCGGAAATACTCGGAATATCTCGCGCAATTTTTCAACGTTATCATCTGGGTCTGCTTCAATACAAAATCCTCGTAGACTTCACATTTTTCAGCCATGTATTGAAACATGATCAGCTAGAGGGGGCTTTTCAACGGAGAAATCTTGGAAATTTTTCATACTTTTGATGAACATGTTTGAACTCTGAGGTATTTATAAGTATCGAGTAATTAAGCAAAATGTGAATCCAGGATATCTTGGGACAGAGTATAGTAACAATATTGAAATCTGTATCTTATTGATTCTAAACTATGACATTGGATGTTCACAGTATTTGCTCTGTGAATAATTGGCTCAATCTAAAAATATATTTCAAAATATCAAAACTTGACACTATTTGTGGTGTAGTTCCTGTGCAATAACAACTCAACTAATCATACTTTATAATCTCTAAAACACCCTGTAGTCATGAAAATAAAATTAAAAAATACATATACATCTTTTTAGGTGAAGGGATGTTTTTATGGTGTAATCAGCTTAAGCACTGACTAGCATCAAATATAATAGGATAAAAGGTGTTAATTTCCCATTCAACATTTTACAGCATTGTGTAATTCATATCTTTAATCCACATTGTTGATTATACATTTGATTCTTGAAATTTCTCTGGAATTTCACTCCAAGACTGACACTTTTACTTTAAG
Source organism: Magallana nippona (assembly GCA_033439105.1). Taxonomy (NCBI): domain Eukaryota; kingdom Metazoa; phylum Mollusca; class Bivalvia; order Ostreida; family Ostreidae; genus Magallana; species Magallana nippona. The sequence goes on from CM065922.1 coordinate 33,768,218, forward strand.
CACTTATGAAAGAGGCACATGCAACAATTCATAATATTACACAACTACTCTCCTCAATGTAACATTTACAGTATATCAAATCCCTAACACAGTAAAGATTTCTTAAACATAACGGTTTAATTAACAAAAGTGAAACTATTTTATATATATTAGACAGAAAATCAAAGAATGTGCAAATAGTTTCAAATTTTATATATTCTTAAATGATCATTTATAATCTCTTTGGCTCATAAGCTTAATTAGGTACAGAATATATATTTATATATAGTATATAATAAGTTAAACCAATAACTTCTTTTAAAAAAATATTTCAAATTAACAGTTAGCTCTTTTAAACAGATTGGAACAAATCACCAAATGATTTATAACAGCTAGATTGGGATGTAGCATAATATCCTAAATAGGATAAATTATACCAAGCCAAGCGAGAGGCTGGCAAAGTGAGGCTTAATAGTAACATTTATATATAGGAAAATCTGTGAAAAATGAAAGTCAAATCAGGGGTACTAAAAGCTAAAAAAATTTATTTTATCTCATGGGCACCGCCATTTTGTTCAACAAAATTAAATCGATCATTAAATGGCTGGCCCTTTTTGATGCATATTACCTCTAAACTATTTAAAACTTTCAAATATTTCATTCTTAAGTAATTTAAATAGAAAAAATCAAAAATTCTAAGCATATATATTAAAAAGTGCTTTAATTTGGACATATAACTTATGTCACGTATGTGTAATCATAACATTTACAGAAAAAAAAACCAAGAGCATCAATGAATCAACTTTTTTGATACTGAATAAAGCAGCAAATTTTAATTCATAAACAATTTATGTTTATAAGCATTGAAAAGAAAGAAATCAGAAACTCAGAATCCCTTTCCTTCAGCTTGGATATTTCGGAAGACAAACTTGACATATGAAATAAGACATCATAATTTTAGCTGAGCATGTGATGTTATTAGTTATCCAGGTCCAATCAAGGGTGTACAGGGATTTTCCCCGGGTCGTATTCCATACACCCTTGTCCCTGAGGCTGCAGCCCAGGGTAAATCCCTGTACACCTTTGATTGGACCTGGATAACGAATTTATTTCCTATGTTATACAAATTTCAGAATTATATTGTTTTACCAGTGCTTTGCGACTTGAAAATCTGGTCCAAGATCACTCAGAATAAAGATAAATATATATCCCGGTAACATATTTTATTGATTAATCATATTATAAACAATGTATTTTAATTCAATTGTTAAACAGGGGTTTTGACAAATTATTTTTTCATTTACTTCATACTTTGATCTATAGGTGCACTTGTAAACAAGAATTGCATTGTGACGTCACATTTTTTTACACCCGGCTTCAGCAGGTGGTATGGAAATTTACACCCGGCTTGTTAACCAATCAGATCTTGCGTTATAAGCGACATAGGAAATAATAAGTTTAATTTTGGCTTAAGGATATGCTTTGGGTAGGCAGGCGGATTCAACTTTGTATGATTCAAATGAATTTTATTACCTGTTTTTACAAATTCTAAATCAGCTGTACTGTCTCTATTTAAACAAAAAAAATCTGTGCTTGGCCCAATGGTCACACTCTTTACATTATCTTATTTAAAATAAGTTAAAAATAAAATGAAAATGTTTGAATTGGTTAATTTTTGGCAAGAAAATTCATATTAAAGATAAAATATTTAATACTAAATAAAACAGATGTTGGTAAGCAAGTTTTTCTGTAAACCTTCAGTTGGTAAGATTGATCCTCTAGAAGTTTTGGATCTATTGAGGAATCAATCTTCCAAACAGTAGTTTCAAAAAAATTGTTTACAAGAAGTTGTTACATTTATTTATCTAAATCATGTGGATTTAACATATGTAATATTTTTTGTCAATTAAAAAAAAAATTATAATAATTTAAAACGTATTAACCATATGGAATATGATCACAAGCTATTTTAACTCACCTGGGCGACTATATAGACAAAACCTGCTTAACTATACATTATAACAGGAGCATCTTAATTTTCTTACCAAGTACTTTCCATCTGGGGAAAACTTGCAAGTTTGACTACTTTGACGGAACAACTCGGAAAAATTCATTTCAGTTTTTTCAATGTTAATTGTTTTATGATAAACAGTTTATTCTTTTACACACTAAAAAAATACACTTGATATACTCGGTCATCCGCAAGCGTCAACACGCGCTGTACCGCTATCTATATATGAATTTCTAAAAGATCTTTGCATTAAATTTCTTGCGATCAGCGGCGGATGATGTCTCTCTCACTTTGATCCATCGAAGAAATGTACCGTATTGTTAAATATTATCCCGTTAATTGCATCACAGGTAGTCTAAAATTCACGAGTGTTTTCATAAGCAACAACGCTTCACTTTAATCATGGACTCCCGACCGTGCTTTGCTCTGATTGGCCAATAGGCAAAATTAATCCCTGTGGGCCACGGGTATAAAAGAGGTAAAGTGATGTCTTATTTAATTTAAAATATGTCTAATGGCTAAACTTAATTACAAAAGCAGGTAAGTGAAGATTGTTCGCTTGCATTAAATTTAGTGCAATAATATAGAACGAAATTTTTGTCATAACCTGTTTCCCGCGATATATGCACCGCCATAATAACAGTAAACCACGTGGTATAGGTAGATCGAAATTGACAGTGTAGGAGAGTGGTTGGATAGATCACCGTTTGTGTTCACTCCATTTTTATGTCGTAAATTCCTTACATTTAGCCGTTCTAGCGGCAATATCGTAAGTATTGTTATATATGAATAATAACTTTGCTTTGGTCACCCTTTTTGTTTTCATCACGGACACTCTTAACTTCACAGGTTAATATAAACTTGTATATCTATTGTATGCACATACAAACTTCTATAGTGCCCGGGGTTTTTCAGAGAATTTTTGTTGTTGACAAATATGTTTTTATTTATTACTATTTTGATACATTTTCATAGTCTTTGTAACAAATATGTTGTGGTTGGGAATGTGTAGATTTTAGGGACTGGGGCAAAAGAGTTAAGAGGTTAAATTTTATCTTATACTATAATATGGTTTCCTTTGAACTTCATAGCTATATAGATCAGTGTATAAGGCAGTTTGAGACCAATTTAGATTTAAATTGCGAAAAAATGGAAATTTTTTATTAAGAATTTTAATCTGCACACATGCACAACACACACACATTGAATACTGTTAATACAACAACAGTTGGTTAACTATAGCTTTCCTATTTTTAAGATCCCCAAGAAGCTTTGGTTCTACCAAGGGATGAATCTCAGTCCCAAACAGTACAGGGATTTGGAAGAAAAAAAATTGTTTACCAAAAGTTGTTACATTTTATCATCTTATTTAATTCAAATTTATCATCTGTCAAGTTAAATATTGTAAAGGAGAGACTAGCCAAATTACTATATTTCAAAAGCCTTATATGTGCCTTTTTTAGTACTAAATTTCAGTAAATTTTTTTTTTTCAAATATATAGGTGAAGATTGATAATTTTTACATTTTATAGATTTATCTTATTTGAATGCCTGGGGTGTCAAGAAACATCAATTATACAAAAGTTTGTAAATAGCTCAGAAGTACCATGTGGAATTTTATTTGACAAGTTTGTTTGCAAAGTGGATTAAACTTTGGGTTCCATGGTCAGTTGGTTGTGTGATATTTATTGAAAATCCCATGTAAAAGATATTCACTTTTGATGACGGTGATGATGTATCCTTTCTTTCTCCCCTAACCATAAGTATTTTATAAAGATTTATTTTCATTAAAAAATGAAATGAAAAATTCTACTGCCAATTTGTGTATATGGGAAATGTTTCTCAATTAAAGCTAAGATCAATTTCTGTAGAATTTGTTACCATGCCTACTTGCACACTGTAGGGATGTGCTTGACAGAGCATGGAAGATATATTATCGAAGATTTTTGAATAGTTGTAATGGAAAGGAAACAAACAAGTTGACGATTAAGTGATAACTCCATACATTTCATATGTTTGGTATACTTTTGCTTTGAGACTTAAAGAAACAATTAAGCAAAACATCTTTGTTGGGTGAATATTCTTAGTTGTTATTTCAGATTCCGCAAAAAAAACCTTTTTTCAGAAATATTACTTGGTAGATGAAAAAGCAACATACATCAACCTGAAAAAATATAATTTGTCACATGCAAATGACTTCAGATTTCAAAGAATTTTTTTTTTTTCAATTTCCTTTTTAGATTTGGAAAGTATATATCCAAAGTCCCACCCACTATGTCACAAACCCTTTCCCCTAGTAGTTCTGTTACTGGACCCCCATTATCGCAGGAGGCCTTTGACTATTTATGGCACAGTCTTGATGCATGCACTGATCATGGGTAAGGCAAAAGAATATTATTTTTTAGAGATGAAATATTTGTTTTTAGTGTAAATTTGCTATGAAAGTGATAGTGCGGATTCTTAACTTGATGCAAAAAAAAAAATATTTAGGTACTGCTGTTGTTTGAAGTTTTAAATTTATCATTGCAATCAGGAATAGAGGATGTTTGTTGATACAATTCACATCTGATTATATTTATTTTTCCATGCTCTAGCAACTATACCCATATACAACAGAGAGATTTGGATTACACCTTTGACAATGAGGAGGAAGAAACAACAAGCCTTCAAATTGAACGATTTCAAATTAAGTCTCAGCAGGACTCAATTTCAGATCTGGTAGGCATTTTTATTATTATATACCTTCATAATGCTGTTAGTTTGAGGGAAAGGGTGTCATATATAATTTGCCTATCTTATGAAAGATATGTTATTTTGAATTTTTCATTGATAATTCATGAAACATATATCTCACTAGAATAGTTAAATAAACAAATCTCCAATGACAGTAAGATTTTAACTAATTAGTTAAGAATTCCACTCACAATAGGCTGGTCCTATATTTATTCCATTGGATTGATCTATGAAATGAGTATCTCTTCCCTTTGTTCATTGGTGAAATAGCCTGACAGCAGTTATTCAATTATAAATGAAATTTTAAATCTAATCATCTTGTTGTCCATGTCAGTTAGTGCATTTGGCCTTTATTTTTCCCTACCTACTGACATCCTTTGTGACTTTTAATTAGGTGTTGGGAAAAAAAAATACCTGTTTGTGCTGAAAGAGCTTTGTTGTTCAGAGTTTGTATTGCATAAGTTTGCTACGCTTTGGCAGATCTGTTAGATTAAACTAGGTTAAGCATATCCAGGTATTTAAGACATTGATTGAAGGAATAAAAACCTTTGTTTGCATAGCCTATTGGTCTGATCTAAACAAAGCCACACTATCCTGATAATATATAGAAATAACCTCAATAACCATGACAACGGAATACCAATTTTAATAAAACTCGGCTCCACCAAACATTGACTGTAGCACCTAGACTCATCAATAATGTAGAACTGGGTATTTCTAAAGAGGCCATGCATGACCAATATCCATTTAAATCTACCTTTTGTTCCCTCTTTGCGTCACTGAAAACTTGTGACATTATCATATTATAAATACTTATTGATCACCTGGTATTGAACTCTGCCAATATCTACGTGTTTAGGCAGGTAGATTGTCGCTTGGACTTCATACAAGTTTATACCTGCACTCGGCAAATGTTTTATTTCATATTAGTTAGTTTACACTTTGAAATGCTTTTGTGAGGAGTATTCTTACTTTGAATTTCGGTGATATTTATTCAGTTATTTTATATTCGACTCAAAAGTACTGTTCTTCCTGTGACAAACTATATTTTAATTATCTGTCCAACATGATTAAGTTTGAAAGAACTGGATTTACTACATACAGGGTAAGTTTGGATATTTTGTTTACAATTGTTCAGTAAAATTGTAGCATTGAATTATGGTATTGCCATTAAAAAAAAATGGGTGGGTGTTGGGTAAAAAAAAAAAAATAATAAACCTCAACTTATATTTTACTCACTGTTAAACTCTAAGTACAAAAAACTTTAGCAGATTTCTGGATTGGATTATTTTAATTTGAACAGTTTTTTTTCTCAAAAGAATAGAATGTCCTCCTGTTCAATGTCTGCCAATAAATTGATCTATAAATAGCTGTCCTGTGAATGGGTTGTCATCCAGGGTAGGTTTACTAGTAGATAAATGTATAGGTTTACATATTCAATAGCCTTAAATTTTGGACAAGGCCGATAAGAGATAGGACATGTGGCACATAATAGGGTACCATAAATGGTAGTGGGGAAAAAAATTAGTTTCATGTTTCCATAAATTTCCCCACAAAATGTTTTATGTTAATTCAAAGGCTTTCTCATTGGAGGATAGATTAATTGCCGCCCTGATAAGTATTGATTTGTCAGGAGACTGGTCACCACAAATAATTAGGCTTATCTGATAATGACTGGTACCATCATCTATTGATCATCCTATCAGATTGAGCAATCAGCTACATTGTCAAAACAATTAAGTGTAAATGCGTTTTTGTTAAAACTGCACCTGATATATTTTGCTGTTTTTCTTCACTGAGTCGTTTCATTGATTTCAAAAAACACATATTTGAATCTCCTATAAATCGGTGACAATCCAATCAATAGTTTTTTGAGGGAGAAAGCATAGTGGAGTAGTGCTATAGGAATGATTAGGTGATTGTCAATCCAAGTATAATGCTTTTGAAAGATTGATTGCATTGCCTTACAGAGAAGCGATGAGCAAGTTTTTTTTCAGTAAAGTGATTGCCCTTTTTTGGAATTTTTTAGCTTAACCCAATCATTCCCCAGTCAACAGCATCCTCCATGAGCCCTGACTCACAGACTGGAATCATAGGCAGCAGTACAGCATCATCTCCATACAATGATGTAAGTATACACTGCATTCCAATAAAGTCACATATAGTGCAAACAGCTGCAATCCACAACAAATATGTTACAAACTGGAAAAGTTTACTCTCTGCCCTTGATAAATAAAATCTACAGTATAAAAGCCAATCCATGTCTGGAACAAAAGCACCCACATTGTCAAGTAAAAGAAAGAAAGAAAGAAATTTTTGGGAAAATGTATATGCATTAAATGTTAAAATGCCATGTTTAACTGTTCTCTTTAAAAAGTAATAAAAACAGTTCACTCAGTGTGCCAAGCTAAACTATCACCTCTCAATTTATGCCTTAATTGACAAATAGGAAATGTACATTTGATACTATTCAATCAATGCTATTCAAACATGATTAGATAATTACTATGATTGACACCATGCAATGGTGTATATATATATGTAGTAATATATACACAATATGCATTGTCAATTTGTCAGTGTAGTCTGTGGTAAAAACATGAGACTTGGAATGATAGACATGAATATTTATGCTGAAGAATTGAATTCATACTATGATGAAATTGAGGTAAATTTGTCTAGTGTGTGGTTTTTTTTTAAGTTGCATCTATGAATTTAGGTATTTAAATTTACTGTTATTATTTTTTCAGACCATCACATCGCCTCCCCCCTACTCCCCACACACAAGTATGACATCACCCATTCCCACCGTACCATCCAAGTGAGTAAATATTCTTGAAAATATTTTTTTGCTTAAAACCACTTGAAAATCACAAAACATTGTTGGGATACAGTTTATTATTTTGAGACTCCCATAGAAAGAAGTTTAGAATAGACCTAGGATTAAAATTTTACCTGACAGGATATTTGATCTGGTCTGTGAATTGAACCGTTACAATTCTTTATTGAAAGCCCTCATTTAAATCCTTAGCGACATGAACAAACTTGAAAGCACTTCAAAATATCTAATGTCAACATTGTGCTTGGTCAATAAAGTGTGTCACATTTTAAACTTCATTGATGGGTTTTTAAAAAGTTGGTTTAATAATGTATTGGAAGTGCTATTCGTTTTAAAAAATATTAGAACAGTTGAAAAATTAATGACAAAAAAGAAAAATCAATTATGTTCCAGCTGAAAGTTTTTAACTCCACAAATCAATTAATGTTTATCCTAAAATGGCAGAAAGATTTCAAAATTTTAATGGGTTTTGAAAGCAGAGTTATTACGATTATTCATAATTGAAACAATGGAATTTTTTTTTAATATAAGGTCATTACCATTTGCAAAAAAATGAAGGTGGATTCCATTTTATCTTGCACTCTTGAAGAGAATATTGACTCTAAATTCTAAACTTTTCTTACTATGTACACAAGAAATCCATTGTTCAAACACAAAAAAGAAATTGGTGAGCAAGCATTTCTTGGAATTTTAACTTTTGAATTTATTTCAAACTTTATTTGATTTACAGTTTGCTTTGATTTTTTTTATTGATTTATTTATTTAGCACTGACTATGCAGGAGATTATGGATTCCAAATATCATTTTCACAGCCATCAAAGGAAACAAAATCGACTACATGGACAGTATGTATAGATATCTATAGATTATTTTAATAAATTAATTTGGAAAACTTTGTCCTACTGATTTTTATGCATAGAAAGTGTGATTTTTATAAATGAACAATTAAAAACATTGTATGGATACAAAATGGCCATGTTAAAAAGATGTAGCAATAATAGAACTTGTTTGGAACTGCAGTACTCGGAATCATTGAAGAAGCTCTATGTCAGAATGGCTACAACTTGCCCTGTGAGGTTTAAGAGTCAACGCCAACCACCAGCAGGCTGCATAATTAGAGCAATGCCCATTTTTATGAAACCTGAACATGTGCAAGAGCCAGTTAAAAGATGCCCAAACCATGCCACGTCAAAAGAAAATAATGAGAGTAAGTGATAATTTTTATGTTGGGTTGGAGGCCATGTGATGGTATGCCATGAAGTCTACTTTAAAGATTAGGTTGGTTATGTAATATTTGCTTTTAAGTACCGTGTATCTAATCCTTTTTGTTGTGGCGTAATCCACTGAAGAATGAGGTATTCTGACAGTCTGCTCTTGGTGTAAAAAAAAATAGGAGATAGATTGAATAATGAAAAGTTCGTAAGGGCAACTCTTCTTAAACCACAGCATGTAATTCTGTGAAACTTTGTAGGTATTAAGGACACAATGTGTAGATGTGCATGTTACCAGAAAATTCGGATTCCTTTATTTTTATGGAAATTTTGACCCTTTGAACTTTTGATTGTTGATAAAGACAATGGAATAGATGTGCATATTTGCAGAAAGTTTTTAGCTGATGATTTTTAGCACACATGAGCTGAAAGCTCAAGTGAGCTTTTCTGATCACTTTTTGTCCGGCATCCATCTTTCAGTCCATCTGTAAACTTTTTACATTTTCAACTTCTTCTCTAGAACCACTGGGCCAATATTAGACAAACTTGGCTCAAAGCATAATTAGGTGAAGGGGATTCAAATTTATAAAAATGAAGGGCCACACCCGCGTTCAAAGCGAGATAATTAAGATTTATTGAAAATTTGTTCTTATATTTTAAAAATCTTCTTCTCAGAAACCGCCAAAAAAGCTAAAATTTATGTGGAAGCATTCTCAGGTAGTGTAGATTTAACTTTGTTAAAATCATGATCCCCAGGGGTAGGGTGGGGCTACAAAGGGGGGGGGGGGTCTAGTGTTTACATAGGAATATTTAGAGAAAAATCTTTAAAAATCTTCTTCGAAAAAGCTTATCGACCAGAAAAGCTGTTACTTGTGTGGAAGCATCCTTAGATAGATTAGATTCAAGTTTGTTCAAATCATGACCCCCGAGGGAAGGGGGGGGGGGGGGGCTCAATGGGAGGGGGGTTGAATTTTCTTTTTTAATATATAGAGAAAAGTTTTCTTTTCAAAAACCAATCGGCCAGAAAAGCTATAACTGATGTGAAAGCATCCTCAGATAGAGTAGATTCAAATTTGTTTAAATTATGATCCCAAGGGGTAGGATGGGGCCACAATGGTGGGCAAATTTTTACATAGAAATATATAGAGAAAAATCTTTAAAAATCTCCAGAACCACTGGGCCAATTTTAACCAAACTTGGTTCAAAGCATTATTGGATATAGGGGATTCAAGTTTGTAAAAATGAAGGACCATGCCCTCTTTCAAAGGGAGATGATTAAGAATAATTGAAAATTTGTTAGTATTTTTCAAAAATCTTCTTCTCAAACACCATTCAGCCAGAAAAGCTGTAACTTGTGTGACAGTATCCTCATATAGGGTAGATTCAATTTGTTCAAATCAAGATCTCCAACGGTAGGGTAGGGCCACAATGAAGGGGGTCAAATATTATATAGGAAAAAATTATTAAAATTATTCTGAAAACTGAAGTGTAATAATACCGTAAAGTCTTGTGTATAACACGCACTTTTTTCAGCCAGAATTTGATCAAAAGTTGGGGGATGCATGTTATTCATGAGAACATAATTTTACCCCATTTTTTCAGGCCGTGATTCTGGATACCACGGGAGCAAAAGTGCCGATATCGCGTGTTATGCAAGTTGTATGAGTGTAAACTAAATTTACTTTATCAGAAATACCTTATTCTTAATTCTATTTCCATGTATTAAAATATTTAACCACTCTGACCACTGTTCCTTGCATCAAACAAGTTATCGCCAGTGTATTCGCCATTACGTATCTAGCCACCTGTTGACTCGGCACGTGGTCAATGTTTATTCAACAATTTCTGGTGTCAGTAGCATGCACCTGTCTTGTGTCTGACTTCACAGGTTATTCAAGTGCAGGAAGATTAGCAATTATTATTATGATCTGATTTAACTTATTTACTTTGTGTCCCATTATGCAGTTAAACATTATTGATTTACAGAGACACTGTTAAAAATAGATCGATTATTTGTACGACTTGATGATGTTAATATACGACATAATGTTTTATTGTTAACAACAATCAAAGAATTTGACTATAATTAATCAATTAAATAATTTCTTTTGTTGTTGTCTGGTTTAGATCTGCAAACGTTATTACTTTTAAGCACTTTGATTACATTATTAACACATGCATTACAATGATTTTTCAAAATTCTCATTTGAAAATTTCTGTGTTTTTTTGGGTGCGTATTATACTTAGGAACAGCAGCTTTTTTTTCAGCATTTTACATCCAACTTTTGGGGGTGGGTATTATACACGGGTGCGTATCATACATGATACTTTATGGTATATGGTATTACTCATATGCAAGCTTCTTTACATATTGTTGATTCTCAATCGTTTAAACTGTGGCTCCTGGACAATTAATGGGCCCCACAAAGTTTCAGATCTTGAGAACTGCGATGCTTAATATGTTATATGGCTATGAAATCATCCAGTTACAAAAGGGGCTTAACACATGAATATATGGAGAAAAAATTGAGAATCTTTTTATAAAGGGTCTATTCTACTACATTGCTCAGATATTTTGTATAATATGGCTCCATAAAGCTGATTTTATTATGGTTACTGTTGCTCAGGTGAGTGATGTGGCCCATGGGCCTCATGTTTGCGAGTTATGCTCTTTATCAAATTATTTTGTGTATTTAATGCATACCTTGCCATTCATAATGATATCATTATTAAGTAATAGGGGAGTGTTTAATTTAATTTAAAGTTAACTGTTGATTTTCTTTTTAGATCACCCAGCTCCAACTCATTTGGTGAGATGCGAACATAAACTAGCCAAGTACACAGAAGATTCCTACACATCTCGACAGAGTGTCATTATCCCCCATGAACAGCCTCAGGCTGGGTCTGAATGGGTTACCAACCTCTTTCAGTTCATGTGTCTTGGATCCTGTGTTGGTGGACCCAACAGACGACCAATTCAGATTGTCTTTACTTTAGAACGAGAGTAAGTCTTGAAGAAATCTTGGATAGAAAATTGATAACATTAGGACAGTTAGTTCTTATGAGCCAAAGAAATATTGTTGTAACTAAAAAAAATAATTTTTAATTTTCTATATCAGAAATCAGGTGCTCGGAAGACGAGCTGTAGAAGTAAGGATCTGTGCATGTCCGGGAAGAGATAGGAAAGCAGATGAAAAGGCAGCCCTGCCACCCTCAAAGCAGTCCCCAAAAAAGAGTAAGTATAAGGAGTCCTTTTTATGTGATGTTTATTGCAGTTTTCTTGATTGTATATAACTGACTACTTTGATAACTGTATTTTTATGTTGTATTTTAGTTGGTAGCAAAGTCTCTTATGGAACTGAAATTACTACAATTGTCCCTGGGAAGAAGCGCAAGTTAGATGACGATGAAGACTCTTACACACTCACAGTAAGTGTTTTGGTTTCCAAGACAGAATGTATTCATGATTTTTTGAATGAATAGTTTACAAATTGATATCTTGATTTTAGGTGCGTGGAAAGGAAAACTTTGAGATTCTATGTAAACTGCGAGACTCCCTTGAACTTGCCTCAATGGTTCCACAGAATCAGGTGGATCGCTACAAGCAGCAGCAGGTGGAGGTTAATAGACAGTAAGTGTCTTTATTTTTATCCAACAGTCATAACAGGAAATCTTGGTTGAGGTGTGATAGCTTTCATCAACCAACACTTTTCTTTCATGCTTCTTGAGGTTTTACATTCTATCTCGTAAAATTTTTTAAAATGTTGATATAGATTACTTGAAAGAAAATTGTTGATTAATGAATTTTATTGCATTTTATTCGCTGTGTTATATGATGAACAGTTAGTTGGTCAACCAGTAATCAAAATGAAAATTCTTTCTTGCTTTTTTATTACAAAGTCAAAACTAAACCTTATTATGAACAATGAGTTAAATTCCATTGTAATACTAAGAGAATTAGATATATGAGTTAGTTCTAGTTCACATGTGTAAAATGAGTGAAAGAGGTGTGGGTGGCCGCTAAATGAACAAGAGGGATTAAAATGAAAAAAGATGCACAAAGTATAGAAAAAAACTTTGTAAATCTTTGAACTAGTTCTGTCCACAAATAATCCTTTCCTTCAAATTTTCTGGCATCCAGAAACTTGCATGGAAAGGAGACATTTCCCATTCACATTATCACTAACCAAAGGACATTGCATGAGCACTTCTTTCTTTCTGACCTAAAAGACCTGTTCAACACCGAGTCTTGACCAGGACTTTGATTTATTGTATACCCTGTGAGCTGTAAATTAATGTTTTTGCAGGCCTTCAGTAGAGCAAGATAATTGTGCATCAGCTATAGAATATGAGAATAGTGACTTTATTGTGAATTGCTTGGAACCCGAAATAGACTTTCCCTCAGTATTCAATGGCAGCCACCTCAACCTAAAGCAGGAGTTCAGCTTCACAAGCCAATATATGTTCTCTGAAGTTGAAACATAGAAGATACTATTACTTAGACTTTTGCGCTGATCTTGCCTGACTTGTTGTAGGTGGCTGTCTGTAGTTCTGGCCCGTGAAAGCAAAAATAAACTGATGAAGAGAAAAACCAAACCTGGCAAAGTTCTTAAACGGCCTGCTTAATATAGATCTTGTGGTGCCCTTGTGTTTGGGAGCAGACCTGATGTGGAACCAGTTCATTTTTGTGATAGATTATCAGCACATTTCTCTAGGACTTCTTATGTGCTCAGATGATGTCATTTTGCAGAAGTGTGGCGTTATTTCAGTTTATGAAGCCAAATATCCAATCATATTCAAAAATTGATTTTGAAAGAGATATTATTTCTCTGTTTACAATGTGTTCATATTTATGCAATTAATGAATTGCTTTATCTATTGATGTATGAATATTATTATGCATAACTTATTTGAATAAGTGAATCTTCTGTATAGGGCTTTTATTTATTGGCTTCTTAAATGGATCTGGGACTCTATAGTTGCAATTCAGAATATTTTTTTATTTCTATATTTGTTGTTGACATAACATAAATATTTATAGTAACTACATCCGTCCTTTTTATTAGTGCTGGATAATTATTAGTTATTCATTTGTAAATATTTAATTAAAATTTTTCAGTTTTAATTATTTTGTTTCTACTTTCAAGATACTTCAGAGATTTATTGTGCTAGTATATTGCAATTTCTTTGAATAATTTCCTTTTGAGTCAGAAATAAATGGTGACTGCATGGAAAACTGTATATTTGTATATGGAATAAAATTCATTAGAATTGATTGTTCTTTCTTTGTTCTGTTCCTAATGAGGAAGCTTTTCACAGAGTTTTTACCTTTGACTAATTCTAATAAATAGATTTATTGAATTTTCAGAAAGAAGTGCTCTGGGGCAAAACTTGTTATCATACATGTTAACTTCTAGGAGTGAAATAGATTGCGTTTGTTGAGTTAAAATCGGTTATTAGATTTGAGGAAATTAGGTCTTTTATAATTTCTTTTTCAGAAATCGAAAAACGATTAATTTCATTGGCCTTTTGAATGAAAGAGAAATTATGCAGTGTTCAAAAACACAGTTTATCTCAAATCTTGCTTTAAAGTATACACTATGGCTGACATGACAATGCGTTGAGTGACAACACTTTCAAATCAGGGTGTATTACAATTGCGATTTGCAACAAAAATTCTGATTGGCGCATTTTTATAGAACCGCCCATTTATTAAATGCATGGAAACAAACTTTGGAGAAAGAAAACTTATGATAAAGTTTTACTTGCAAGTTAAGTTACAGAGTTGTTGGAACAAACGGGGCGATGTGAATGTACATGTGAAAATGAAAATTGAAAATATGTTTCGTTACCATTCACAGTGTACCATATGTGGAAGAATATTTTTGAGTGGAACAGACTGTTGAAAGAGTGCTAATTTTTCCTCACATTTTGAAGTTGCAAAATGTAGATCCATGGAAAATTTTGGGTTGACACGCTGTGAAATCCATTAGAGAGATATAGATATATATATATATATATATATATATATATATATAATATATATATATATATATATAATATATATATATATATATATATATCTCTCTCTCTCTCTCTCTCTGAAAATGGCGACTCAATCTGCACATAAATTTTACAATCCGAGGTCTGTTAGCATGTCAGAGAGAAAGTCAACAGCAAGTAGTGCCAACATCAGTAGTGAATATTGCCAGATGAATTTTGAGGTAAATTAATGTTCCTACCGACTGGGTTAGTTACAACATAGGTTAATCACTGATCAATCCAAAATTGAACAAGTTTGCGCCGTAAATTGCAAGTTTTGTGTTTGTTTGTAGGCATATGCACACTTTGATTGAGCCCTGACCAAATTTAGCACCTCATAATATTCAAAGAATGATTCTATATTTCTTATATTTATGTAATTTTCAGCAATTGTACAATTATATATTAGAATATTGACATTTTTATGTGAATTTCATTTCTTTTAATTATGCGAACCCCACTTGTGCCCAAACAATTGCCCCAGCAATACGTCATTTGAATTTATTGAATTATACATTACAAAATCGATTCGTAGTGTTATCACAGACAAAGACACTGAAAAATCAAATATAATATTATCACCTTTTTTCTGTGGCAAGGACATGTCTTGCAGGCACATAGCATCGTTTCTGAAAGTGGGAGTGGGGTGGGGGGGGGGGGGGCAGGGCAGACATCCGAAATCTTGACAAGACCAAAAAAACAAAAAAAAAAGGAGGGGAAAAACATTTCCTCCAATCTTCAAAATCCTAATCTGTGGGGTAGCATAGTGTCGAAAACTTCTATTTTCTTCTAATTTTTTACCTGCTCCAAAAAAACTGGAGAAGGGGGCAACTCCTCCTAAATTCAAATTTCTACGTGTAAATTAAAAAAAAAAATGTTTGTTGAGAGAAAAAGTGGCGTTGTACGTGCCTGTCTTGTAATCAGTATACCGGTAATCACTGGAAGGAGCTTCTTTCAAAATTCATTGCAAAACAGGTGCTTGAAATGTTATGAATATTTGGTTCCAAAACCAGTGGAAAGCACTTAACCACAATGACTTTCATAATGGCAATCCATACAAAACAAAACCTGTTTAGCAGAAAAACAGTAGATGTTCAAATAAAAGCAGTAGGTGTAGAGTAGAAAGGCAGTATACTTTTTAGTAAACTGTAAGAGTTAAAACATGTTTTTATTATATTCTAGTCATTTATTTTTCCGAATAAAATCAATGTGTTTTCTATAAAATGAAATCTGTGTTCACAAGCAAATTATGTAAAATGTTCTTCAGACTGACTGAATTACAATATTAAGAGCTGCATTGATGTAAAAGGTAAAAGAAATATTGAGAGCTGCATTGATGTAAAAGGTAGAAGAAATACATACTCAAAATGAACACAACATTCTTTCAAACAAAATAGATCTAAAATTTTATCATTCTATTTAGAATTATTTTTGAAATAAAGCTGAACCCAACTCATACACCAGCACACACGTGTAGAAACCCTTCAATTTTTTTTACACCCAATTGCACGTGTAAGATTTCTTACATTGTGGTCGATTCTTTGTATTATGTGCATTTTCTGTTTGTATATAATACATTGATCTGTATATTTGATGTTATAATTACTCTTCTCCAGGGTTGGAATAAGTGTGTAAATTTTGATATTTTCATCTTTACTGAGTAATACGGCCATGTAAGATGTATGTCAGTCCATAAGAGACCTGTACAGCGAAATTCTTTGAACTGTTAAAAGAGGTGAATGACTTGTATAGGGGTTGTAGGGATAGTGGCTAGAAAAGAGAAATATTGCAGACAATGCCTCTTATGAGTAGTGTTTAGCTTTAAGATTACATTATGACTCAAGTGCAATGATAATTCAGGGTTGGCTCAATTCGTTGCAGTTTTCATCATAAATACTTCAGTTCATTAGTTGTTTGGTATTTTTTTCAGACATAACTTTCATGGAAATTTATAGAAAAAATATCTTGTAATTCAGTAATAAATATCTTATTAATTTGCAAGGAGTAAAATGTACATGCGTTGCATAAGAGATACACTTGAATTTAGAATTCATAGTCAATACACTGAATGAAACATAAAAATCAGGGATGTAGTTTTTCAGCGGAAACACCGATTTCAGCAGATTTGGAGGATAAAATAGTCATTTTAGAGATCAGTGCCGACCCCCAACCGATTGATTGATTTCCTCGGTTTTTTTCCTCTGCTTATCACATTTCTGATCAATCCATGTATATCATTATTTTCTGTGTACCACACAGTCATAATTTTCTAAAATAATATAATTTTATTTGTAACAAGCATTTTGATTGGCTAAACACACAGAAAAAAATTAATTTATTTTGTATAACCTGGTTAGCTATGTAGCAATGCCCCCTTGACAACCCCCAGCCGGAACTACTTTTTTTGTAAATTCAAATTTTATGCAAAAATAAATAATTCCTATCTTTAATAATTGATTTGTTGTATATTTTAATTAAATTATAAGGAACGTTTTTAATTTTTGCCCAGATTATCGGATAATCTTTGCAAAAATTAAAAACATTCCATAAATAACTCAACATGCTGTTGGTATTAACTGGACAATGTACTAGATATCATTTGCTCAGTACAACCGTGATTGAATGTGGTTGCCTTTCGATACATTTTTATGGTTATATTAACTTATTTATTGGTATTTTGGTCCTGTGTAGTCTTTATGAAGTACAAAGAATATGTACTAGAATAATGGAAATTAATCTATATTAAAATCGGTGGTTTAATGTTTTTATACCCCCGCTCTGAAGGAGAAGGGGAAATACTGTTTTACCCTTGTGTGTCCATCCGTCTGTCTGTCCGTAACAAAAATTCCTGTCACATTTTACTCAGCAACTATTCATCACAGACGCTTGAAATTTTAACACACTCTTTGTTTAGGCATGCGATACGTTTGGATTTATTTTTATACCAATCGGATGTCAACTTCGTCAATGTCAATGTCGACTTTGCTTATTTTGCATATTTATGTTAGAACGGGGGTATCACTAGTGAGCATTGGCTCACAGATATCTTGTTTTTAACAGAGTTTAAATTGATAAAGCTTCTTACATTATAATGTGTATTAATAAAATCATATTCTGTATATTGCTTCAAAAATATCATTTATTTATGTCTGTCAATTTCAATGATGTTTTAATATTTTATATAAAGGAACAGCGAAAATAAACCCATCTCACTTTAATAGCCATAGAGTGTGGTGTGGCAAGGGCACAAAGTTTCTTTTGAAAGCACTGTACAATTGTAACATGTTGTTTGCACCAATATGCAATTGTTAAAACATTTGGATATAAATTATTATTATTCATGGATATTTATTTTAAGTTAGTGAATACAGCACAAGAAAAATTAATGGCTTTTTATATGTTTTCAGGGCCACAATGACAGTACACAGTCAAGATGCTGATGTAGTGGTGCAGACAGAGACCAGACAGGCTACCCTCCCATTCACACCTGAGGTGGCCAATCATGTCCAGGTTTCTTCCTCACAGAATGGTGCTGTTCAGGTGATCCCAATTGAGAATGGGGATGCCCAGGTGAAGGAGGAGTTGTTGAATGGCAGCAACAGCAGCATTGCAGGGTACACTACATCTGTGTTAGAAACAGTTCCACCAGAGTATTTTTGGCATTACCAGTATATAGATTGAACATTTTTTTTTTTCGTTTTCTTCAGTTGGTTGACTAGCTTAGGGCTTTCAGCGTACATTGATAATTTTCACCAGCAGAATTTAGTGACTATGAGCCAGTTGGAGGATTACACATTAGAGGTATGATATTATGAGTCCATATATTTTTTGATGAGTTTGATAATATGTTATAAAGGTCTTGTGATCCTGGTTGTTATATGTGATGTAACACAATGTTTGGGGTGGGGTTAGATTGGTTTTTTACCTGTCCATCTGTCAGTCTGTCTGGGTTTTTTTGTGTGTGTTTTTTTTTTTTTTTTTTTTTTTTTTTTTAGCTCAGGCGTCCGTCTGTCTGTCTATACCTCTGTCTGTAAACTTTTTACATGTTCGACTTCTTCTGAGCCAATTATACAGAACTTGGCATAAAGCATCATTGGGTGAAGGGGATTCAAGATTGAAATGAAGGGCCACACCCTCTTTCAAGGGGAGATACTTAAAAATTATTGAAAACTACAAGGCCAATTGTTACCATTTTTGGTTTGAAGCATTTCTATGATAAGAGGAATCTTAATTGTGAAATTCATTACTTTTCCACCCCCAGGGCCTCATGGCAGGGCCAAATATGCAAAAAAAATATTCTTCTCTACCTCCACAGGTGAGAAAAAAAACTAAATGCATGATAATGATGTCCATGAATCAAAAATGTGAAATTCACCTCCCCTGGGTCAGGGATTCAGACCATAGGGCAGGGCCAATATGACCATATTGTGAAAATGTAATAAGTATTAAAAAATCTTCTCTACTCCCATATATATTTGAGAAACTAAATGCATAGTTATGATGTCCATGAAGTCCTCTACCAAAATTGTAAAATTCATGACCCCTAGTTCAGGGGTTCTGGCACTAGGGAGGGGCCAATATGACCATACAGTGAAAATGTATTAGATCTTAAAAAATCTTCTTTACTCCCATATGTATTTGTGAAAAACTAAATGCATGAATATGATGTCCATAAAGCCCTCTACCAAAATTATGAAATTCATGGCCCCTGGGTCAGAGGATCAGGCCCTAGGGCTGGGTCAATATAGCCATATGGTTAAAATATATTAAATCTTTTTCTTTACTCCGGATCCTATATATATATACATGTATATTTTAGAAAATTAAATACACGGCTGTGAAGCCCTTTACCTAAATTGTAAAATCTATAGCCCCTGGGTCAGGGGATCAGGCCCTAGGGTGGGTCCAATATGGCCACATAGTAAAAATGTATCATTATGCCCCGACATGAAATGGCCGGAGCATATAGTGTTACCAATTGTTGAGATAATGATTAGAAAGTGAATTTCCCCTTTTTTTCTAAGTTCAAGAGGCATAATTCTGTCAAAAATCATTGGACCGGAAACAAATTCGAACTCAATCTGTATATTCATAAGACACGTCCATATGTCAAATTTGAGTTGAATATATGCAACGGTTGTTGAGATAATGATCAGAAAGTAAACTAGACTCTTGTTTCTGTAGCAACAAAAAGGTCGTCCGTTCCTCATGTATTAATCTGTAAAAAAAGTTGCATTCCTCTTGTAAAAAGAAAATTGATATAACATACAGTGTGGAGGAATTTTCCAGTAATTATTTCTATGTAAAACAAATCAAAAAGACAAAAAGTCAATTTTTGAGTACTTCCTGTGACGACCGAAATTTACGCCAGATCAAAGAGAACGGGGAAAAATTATCTTCATACATTATTTTGTCTTTCCTCAAAGTTTAGTTGTTCAGTTTATGTCAGTTTTGAGATCTCCTTGAGAAAAGGTTTTTTGTCTCGGGACCTGAAACGGACAAACAGAAGTGATGAAAGATATTTAAAGAGGTATTTTTAGTACATTTACCTACGATACATAACTGTTCATCAGACTGAATAAAATATTCAAAGACAAAATCTTAACTTATAAACAGCTTGATTTGTTTGATCCCTTCTGGTGTGGATCGGAAGTGACGGTCAACAAAATGAAACCGTTAAACACATCTCCAGTCAAATGTCTATCATGAAAGTAAGTTTCGTGTCTTGTTCACTTACAGTTTCTGAGATCTCGGGAACAAAATTTGTTTTACAAAGATATTTGTGATATCTCACCGGAAGCAGAATTTTTTTGTTTATTTAACCATGTGTAGATGATCTATAGTATTTCTATTACTAAAATTTTACTTCCATAGTAATTAACAATACAAAAAGTGAAAAATCAAATTTTGGAGTACTTCCTGTGACGACCAGAAGTTACGCTGGATAAAACAAAATAGTGTAAAAACATGTACATACATAGGTCTATCATTCCACAAAGTTTGGTTGTTCAAATCTATACCATATTTGAGATCTTGTAGAGACAAGGTTTTTTGTCTCTGGGCAGGAAACAGACAAACGGAAGTGCTCAGTGAAAATTGAAATAAGTATTTTTTGTATATTTTCCTATCGTGCATTATTATTAATCAATTTAACTAAAACTGTCAAAGAACAACAGTTAAACTTATAAAGAACTTGATTTGTTTGAACTCTTCCGGTGTGGACCGGAAGTGACGGTCAACAAAAGGAAATCTGTTAAATACATCTTCAATCAAATGTCTATCATCCAAATACGTTTCGTGTCTTGATCACTTACAGTTTCTGAGCTCTAGCAGGTACAAAATTTGTTTTCAAAAAGCTACCTCACCGGAAGAAGAATGTTTTTGTTATTTAACATCGCATAGATGACATATATAAGGATTTATACTAATATATTCATTCTATGTAAAATAAATTAAATACATAAAATAAATATTTTTTTAAGTGCTTCCGGTGACGACCGGAAGTTACGACGAACAAAACAAAATAGTTTAAACACATCTACAGCTATAGGTCTTTCATCCCACAAAATTTGGATAATCAAGTCTTTATCGTTTTTGAGATCTCGAGGTGAAGCTTTTTGTCATGGGACAGGAAACTGACGACCGGAAAAGAATTGTGAAAAAATGAAAAAAATGCCTCGAGAGAGTATCATTGTTTATCATCCCTGAAAATTTCAAGAAAATCTACCTAGCTATCTCTGAGAAATCTTATGGACAAAAAAGGAAAAAAAATAAGAAGAAAGAAAGAAAAAACTACAATCACTATAAGGTCTTCCGTTGGAAATGGAAGACCTTAATGATGATGGAATGACAGAAGGACAGAATGACAAAACACATTCAACTCAATTTGAAATATGGATTTGTTATAGGAATATACAGGTTGAATTTGAATTTGGTTTTGGTTTTGAGTTGTGCCTCTTGAACTTTGAACAAAATGAGAAATTCTCAGTTTCTGCTCTCTAACTTTTGAAGAGATGCATATATAAAGCTGATATTTCATATATAGATTATTTACAAAAAAATACAGGTTCAGTTGGAATTTAGTTCTGGTCCGATGATTTTTGACAGAGATGTGCCTCTTGAACTTGAAAGAAAATGAGTAATTTTTAGGGATTTATAACTTTATTCTGCAATCAAACAAATGTGAGGCTGCTTCTATTCCATTAAATCTTAAAAAATCAACTCTACTCCCACATATTTTTTAGAAAAACTAAATGCATGGCTTTGAAGCCCTCTACCTAAATTGAAAAATTCATGACCTAGGGCCCAGGCCCTAGGGAGGGGCCAATATGACCATACAATGAAAATGTATTAAATCTTAAAAAATCTTCTTCTTTACTCCCATATATATTTGTGAAAAACTAAATGCATGAAAATAATGTTCATAAAGCCCTCTACCAAATACAGTAAAACACGCTTATAAGGAACTGCCAGGGACGGGGATTTTACTTTGTTATAATTGAATTTGTTATATCCATCAAGTTTACAACATGTAAACACGGGGAATAAAAATCACTTCATTATAAGCGTGTTCGCTATAACCGTGTTTTACTGTAATGAAATTCATGGCCCCTGGGTATGGGGATCAGGCCCAAGGGCTGGGCCAATATATCCATATGGTTAAAATGTATTAAATCTTTCAAAATCTTTTTCTCTACTCCCATATATATTTTATAAAATTAAAAACATGGCTATGAAGCCCTTTACCTAAATTGTAAAATCTATTGCCCCTGGGTCAGGGGAGCAGGCCCTAGGGTGGGGCCAATATGGTCACATAGTGAAAATGAATTAATATTATTATTAGACCACATACAGTTAATTTTTAGATTCTCATCCCTACCCGCCCCTTTGAAAATGGCTGGCCCCAATGTATTTTATTTTATTTTGGGGAAAAAAATGGGGCTTGGTACACAAAAAATTTAAAACCTTTTAATGGCTGCTTAACATTTGGATTATCATTTGATTCCAGTCATGTTTGTTATCATACTGATACAAATAACTCCATGCATTAACAGTTAATTCGAAAATAAATGGAATTTAAAAGATTACAAAAGGGTTTGTGTAATCTTATAAGCATTAACAATTGAAAAGAATAGAGCAGTTGTTATATCTAGAACATGACCTGTGAAAAGGGTGTTTTTTTAAAAAATAAAAAAATATTGAATAAACCCTGCCCACCCGCCCCATATTTTTGGCAAATGAGGATGAGAATCTAAACATTAATTTTATGTGGCCTTATTATACTCGTGCTCCGAAGGAGAAGGGGGTATACTTTTTTACCCTTGTGTGTCTGTCTGTCCTTCCATCCTGTCTGTCTGTCCGTAACAAAAATTTCTGTCACATTTTTCCCAGCAACTATTCATCGCAGATGCCCGAAATTTTAACACATTATTTGTTTAGGCATGCCATATGGTG
This sequence comes from Magallana nippona, assembly GCA_033439105.1. Classification (NCBI taxonomy): domain Eukaryota; kingdom Metazoa; phylum Mollusca; class Bivalvia; order Ostreida; family Ostreidae; genus Magallana; species Magallana nippona. The sequence goes on from CM065922.1 coordinate 33,791,487, forward strand.
GTATATATTTTTGTACCAATCGGACGTCAACTTCCTGTTAAATAACGTCTATTTATTTTTAGCCAAAATTTTCAAACAAATTTTTGTCAAAGATTCCTCAGCAACTATTTATCGCAGATGCCTGAAATTTTAACACACTGTTTGTTTAGGCATGCCATATTGTGGTATATATTTTTGTACCAATCGGATGCCAACTTCCTTTTAAATGTCAACTTTGCTTATTTTGCATATTCAAATCAGAGCGGGGGTATTACTAGTGAGCAATGGCTCACAGATATCTTGTTATTATTATTATATTGACTTATAGAAGGCAAATATACATATAGTTTCTATGTGCTGCTTCTATTTTATGAAATCTTTAAAAAAAATATTCTTCTCTACCCCAATATGTATTTTAGAACAACTAAATGCATGGCTATGAAGCCCTCTTCCTAAATTGTAAAATTCATGGCCCCTGAGTCAGGGGTTCAGGCCCTTTGGGTAGGGCCAATATGGCAACATAGTGACAATTATTCAAATTTTAAATATTTTATTCTGTACTTTCACTGTTATTTGCGATAAACGAAATGCATTGTTATTATATTATCTTCTCACAAATCTTCTCACAAATACTGAAACAATGAAAGGGGCTTGAATTTTGACATAAAAATATGTGGATAAAAATAGGAAAATTTTTTAAACTTTTTGTACAAGATCTGTTCTACTAAATTGTCAAGATATTTATGCGCCCCTTCAAAGAAGGGAAGGCATATTGCTTTGCTGCTGTCGGTCGGTCCATCATCAGTTTCCGTTCACTTTCTTCACAGAAGTTAAACCTACTGAAATGACATTTGGTATACAGATTTATTATATGAATATCTAGGTCTAGTTTGATTTTGGATATGAGCTATTTTTGACAGAATTATGCTCCTTGGACTTCGAAAATTTCCAATTATTTGCAGTTTCCGTTCATTTTCTTTGCAGAAGTTGCACATACTGAAATGACATTTGGTATAGAGATTTATCATATGAATATCTAGGTCAAGTTCAAATTTGAGTATGATCGAGCAATTTTTGACAGAGTTATGCTACTTGGACTTCGAAAAATTCCAATTACCGTATGTACTCGCCTGTAAGTGGTGTTTTGTTTTGAAGTAGAAAATTGAATAAAAAGTAGGGGCCCTACTTATAAGCATGACATACAATCAGTTTATTTTTCCACTGGGTAAAACTTCGTTTTTGGATGTGTTTTGCTTCTAACTTTTGAACTGCGATCCCTATATACATAACAAGTTTATGTTTTAATTAATAAAAAGATAAACACATTAATAAATGCATTGAAGGTTGCAACTGTAGTTTCCTAAAAATATAAACAAGGTTTATTTGATAGCATTTTATATTTAAGCAGTCAATTATTTACGCCTGAGATGATAATAGCTGTAGGTGAATGTACTTAAAACAACACAAGCCACCACCGAGTTTCAGGGGCTAATTACCAACCGTAATCAGTCAGTAGGGGATTAAATCACTGTCATTTTCTTTCCAATAGCATTTGAAAAGTTTTTTAAGCTATTATCAAGTTGTAATGAGTGTTTAAAAAAAATACTGGCATCCAAAATTGAAAGTTACTTACCACGAGAGAGATAACTCTGTTTATAGAATATTAAAAAACATGGCGTCTAAAAGCAATATCGGGATCAAAGAATAACAATTTCTGTTTGATAATTAAAATTAAACGCATGAATAAAAGCTGGTCTGTTTTTTAAAAAAAATGATTGTTTTATTAGCTCACCTGAGCTTAAAGCTCAAGTGAGATTTTCAGATCACTTTTTGTCCAGCGTCCGTCCGTCTGTCTGTCTGTCCTTCTTAGCTCACCCGACTTACAAGCGGGTCAACGGCAAAATCTTCAATACAAACCTTAAAAAGGCAACTGACTTATAGGTGAAAAATACTTTATATAGGCAAGTATATACAGTATTCAGTTTCCGTTCACTTTATTCGCAGAATTGCACCTACTGAAATGAAATTTTTTAAAACATCACCTGTGTCACTCACATTTGAACATTTTCATCTTCTCGTCTGAAACTAGTAGTAGTAACATGACTAAATTTGGTGTGTAGCATCCATAAAGGGAGAGAAATTATAAAATCCCTGACCCCCACCCCTCAGGCGCCAGAATTTTTGGGTAATAACTGATCCAAATTAAAAAATCTTCTCTACTTCTGGACATTCAGCAGATAAATCAAGCACATGGTTATGATGAGCAGGGGTTCTTCTACCAAACTGTGAGTAACAGTCAGAGGAGTCTTAGATTAGGGTTTAAACTCCAAAATAAAGCTTAAGGTGGCTTACTTCACCTTGAAATTGTTTCTAAAATCAGCAGAAAATTACTTGATTATGATAGATAGCATGATAAATAAGAAGTATATTAGTCAAATAGATGAGAAATAAGTCAAATAGGCGAAAAAATGTGCAATTTTTGATAAAAGTGGACCCCGCTCAATATAAAAGCTATTTTGTCAGAAAAATTATTATATTGACCGGACTATAATAATAAATAAAACTCAGCTAAATTCAATGTGTACAAGTATGATATATGCCTATTCACGTCATGTATTGTTACTGTTTATTTCTAGACAATGTAATTTCCACAAAAATTGATGATTTCTATTATAACTTTACTTTTAATGATTCAAAAAAGTTAATTTCATGAATAAAGTTAACAATTACAAGCTGGGAAAATTTCAAGATCCACCAATATCCTTCCGAGTGGTTGACATGCTATCATTTTGTTTTCATTTTTTTACTTCCGGTTTTGACTAAATCGGGTCTATGACATCTCATCGAAAGACAACTCGTCGAAAAAAATTATCGATGCGACAACTCACAGAATGGACGGCTCATAGAAAGGACAAGTCATGGAATAAACAACTCATGGATACAACAACACATCGATACTCATCGATTCATCGAAAGTGAACAATAAAACATAATAATTATTAAAATTTTTATTTTTATTCACATAACATACATATAAATGCCTAATATAGTGGGCAAGCCCCTCAAGGTAATTTAAATAGTTGCTATCTTTGATCGCTTCCCAACATGATTGTAATATAGATATATATATATATATTTATTGTGCGGCCACTTCGAATTAGAATCCCTTTACAATTGCTCAGTTAATTGTTTACATTTCCAATAAGTTTTTATTTCATTTTTCCTATCGCATAGGTTTACTAAACCAGTGTATGTCTTTTTTTTTATTCCTTTGAGACGGAATAACGGTGAAATCAATACCTCCCTCAGTCATGTCTTAAATTAGATTTTTATTTCGAAGTATATCAATGAGTTGTGCCATCCATGAGTTGTCATTCTGTGATATGTCGAATCAGCGAGTTTTAGTCTCGATTAATTGACTTTCGATGAGTTGTCGCATTCGACGAGTTGTCTTTCGACGAGCTGTCCGGTACCGTACTAAATCTAATAGGGATTCATGAGACAAATCATTTTTAATTTAATAACTTCTTTCAATAAAAATCAAATAAACCATAGAGGTATGTAGAACTTTCTAATTTTCTTTGATTTATTTAGCTCATTCTTCCTTTAAAATAAAGGCATATTTTAAAAAAGTCTTAGTCATTACTTAACTGCAGTACAAATCGTCAAAAGGAACATCATGTACATGCAGTCTAAAGCTAAGCCATGTAAAAATTCTATTTGTTATAAATTATTTTACAAAAATAAGAGGCATTCACTTATTTAAACTGTAAAGAATATCAATATACAGCAATGTCTTTTTACATGTGCATAGGTAAAGTACCCAAGCCACGTGCAGTGAGGCATGACTAACCCCGTCTGGCCAGCATTGTTGGTAAATTTCAAAGTGATTTGGGATTTCAGAGTGTTTTTACAAGCTACTCATGAGGGGCTAGCTCGTGAAAAAGGTGTAAAACTCAATTGACAGGTGGAGTGCACTATTTAGTATATTATAGTAAATGATGTAAAATACAATGATATATTAAGAAATGGTTTTGTGTTTTTAAAAACTATTATATTAATCGAACTATAATATTAAACGGGTATTATATTAAGCAGGGCCCTCTGTATTTTCAATAATTTAATTCAGTGAATGGGAAAAAGAGCCCTAGGCAGATTCAAACTCATGATCTGCAGTTCACACCCACTCAGCTATGACGATATTCAACCAAATCAATTGATACAAACAATTTAACAAAACTTTTAAATCACCATCATGTGAAGTCTTAAAAAGTATAAGTCTAGGTGTAGTGAGGTACCTCAATATGCAAACATGAGACTCCTTGACAGGTTGATCTCTAGGCTATGGTACTCGGTGACCATCAAAGCCTGTGGGCCTCTTGTATAATATTTTCTTCTGTTCTTACAGTCGTAGGAGATAAACTAAATGCAATGTTATATAATGTCCTCTTCTTAAATTGTAAAATTCACTGCCCATTGGCAGAGGATCAAATGATAAAAGCAGAGGTAACAGTCAGAGGAATCTGTTTAGGGTTTAGACTCCAATAAAGCTTAAAATGCACACATGAGGCTCCCTGACAGGTTCATCTACAGGCTATGGTTCTCAGGTGACATCAAGGCCTTTGGGCCTCTTTCATTAATTGGAAGATGACCTTGGGGTATTTGTCATTATAAGAATTAATGGTTAAATACATCTTTGACTGAAAATTATTTGATGGCAGTATTATACATACAGTTGTTGATGTATTTTAGGATCTGCAGAAGATGAAAATTGGAACTTCACATCGCAATAAAATCTGGAAGGGTCTGACTGATTACAAAAACAGCTTGATAGAAGAGGTCTTGCAGAGAGACTCCAACAGTGCCACCACCCTCAATTCCCAGAGCTCCATTTCCCAGACCTCCACATACTGTCCAGGTTATTATGAAGTGACACGATACACTTTTAAGCACACAATATCTCTGACACGAGAGGCTAAAAGACCAAGGACTGATGAATGATTGGAAATTTCAAACAACGATCTCTGCTGCATGAAAATTAGGCCTGGTCAGTGTATTGATGCTTACTTATGCAAAAGACAACAGATTTCGTACAGATGGTTGTTTATTCTATATTCTAATGTAGAGGTATAGAAATCTATGTTCTGGACTTGTTTTGTTTTGTTGGTTTTTTTTCTGGGTTTTTTGGAGGGGGGGGGGGGGGGGTTATTACTGGGACTGGCAAATATCAACAATAGATATATCAACAATCATCTGTCAAAGAACAATATGTTCTTTGACTTATGATTGTTGATACTTTTCTATTTTGGTTACGGTAGAATTATTTTGTGAACAAGAGTATAGACTTATGGATTTGCTTTCTGTTTGTTTTTGGTAGAATTATAAGTAGTTTTGTCTTATTTTTTTAAATGTTAGTTTAAAGAAAATATCGCTTGACAAAAATTGAATGGTGTTCAGAGTTTGTTGGGAACAAACTACTTCTGTGTTCAGTGATGCAATTACCTAGATTATAGCATATACATGCTAACTTTCATTATCATATCACAGTGAAATTACAATGGTGCAATTAAGTATTTCATTTCATCATCACATTTTTTTAATTGAAGAGAAATTTAAAGAATGGTTATTTTTTTTACCTTTCAGAACTTGTCATGTTATTTTTTTAACAATAGTAAATACCCATGGTTCTGAAATGTTAAAGAAGACTCACTAATATTTTTCTTAACAGGGGTCATTGGGAGGTTCATTGATCATTCTACCATTTTCATGACATACCACAAGCAAGTCAAGAAACCCTCCGTCCAGTTTCTTTTTTAAGTTATATGTTAATTTCTGAAAGAAATCTAAATCCATAATGTCGCGCAATATTCAACAGATGATGTTTTGTGTGAACATGTCATTTGCATTTGCTGTGAAATATATATTTAATGTGTGTTTAAGTGTATGCATATTACAATGTATAAATTATTACCTCTCTTTGGTTTTAGCTCACCTGAGCTGAAAGCTCAAATGAGCTATTCTGATCACTTTATGTCCGGCGTCTGCCAGTATGTCTATCCCTCTGTCTGTAACTTTACATTATCCACTTCTTCGCCAGAACCTCTGGGCCGATTTCAACCAAAGTTTGCAAAAATCATCCTTAGGTTAAGGGAATTCAAGGTTGTTAAAATAAAGGGCCAGGCCATCTTTTAAGGAGATATAATAAAGAATTGTTGTAAATTTGCTCAAATTTCTGATCACCTGAGTCACCCCGATGACTTATTGCAATTGGTCTTCGTCTGCCGTTGTGCATCGTCCGTTAACAATTTTACATCTTTAACTTCTTGAAAACTACAAGACCAATTATTACCATTTTTGGTTTCTAGGCAAGACAAAAATCTTGATTTTGATAACAAACGGAACCTGGCACGCTGGTCTTCACTACACGGTCGTTAGAGATACAGGTGGAATACAGTTAAATGACAATTTGAGAGAATCGGAACGATATACATTGCAGAGATATATATATATAATAAGCACAAACATTGCAATAACTCTCAAATTGACATATACCTGTCCATAGTGAAGGATATAGATATACATAAAGCACAGGGAAATTCACTAATTGGAGCTTCACCTCCGCCCGGCCGGGGCTTGAACTCACAACCTCTGGAACCCACTCTCCTAGCAATGAGCGGCCACCGTGCTAACCACTCGGCCATCAAGGCAAGACAAAAATCTTGATTTCGATGGCGAACAGAACCTAACGCGCTGGTCGCTCACTATACGGTCGTTTGAGATACAGATGGAATACAGTTAAATGACAATTTGAGAGGATCGGAACGATACACATTGTGTGTATATATATATATATATATATATATATATATATATATATCATCCTGTTACCTAAGGGGCTCAATGTTTAATATCTGGAGAAAAATTAAAATTAACATTAAAATTAAAAATCTTTTTATACAGGAATTATTCTACTCAATTGTCCAGATCTCAGGTCATGAAGTATTTTAAAATTGTCCAAATCTTTATAGCATAATGGAATTATTTATAACTGCCATATTACTTTGCTAGATTAAACTGCTATTGTCTGCAATTGAAAGATTTCAGTTCATAAGTAATAAATATTTTACAGAAGATTGAAATTCTGTTTACAGTCTAAGTATGTTTTGTGATCCTGGGGCCAGATATTTTGTGTATGACTCCATAAAGATGATTTTGTTATGGTTATTATTGTTCAGGTGGGCGATGTGGCCCATGGGCCTCTTGTTTTATTATTCATTTGATAAAATAACCAATATTTGCTTGCTTTTATATTCTCAAAAATCATTTTTGATATAATTTCTAATATTTAGCTTACATTTTCAATGTGTCACCTGTAATTATTAAAATTATTATAACCTGTGTTTACAACTGTGCAAAATTCCTACAGAATCCAAATTTAATTGTCATTATTTTTATTTTTAAGAACACTGCCTTTCAGAGGAACAAATAGGATGCATTTGTCATATCTATTCTATAGAATAGTCTAAGATTGTTCTTTATCTTAACAGGTTGTCAATGTAAACAAACTTTTTTGTTGTTCATTAAATTAATGTCTTTAAGCTGAAGGTACATGTAGTAGGTGTCCTTGTGGAATTGTTGACACTGTGCCTTAGGAAGTGTTTACAAATTGATTACAGCCACCTTAGAATACTGTTTCTGGTGCTTCCTGTCACAGGGTCAGACATTTACGTGTAGATAACAATATCAGGCAATTAAAACTGCCAATAAGATGCACAACAATCCTCATAACTGTCTCCAGACGGTTCAGTAGGATATATAGTGCTCTCGTTATATATACTTGTAAAGGGAAACAATGGTGGAACTGTCTCTTTTAACGCACTTGAACGACATAAATGCTAGTGTTCTCATTTCTTAAACTATCTGATCCTTATATTTACCAGTGTGTGTATACATTCTTGTTGATGATTCAATGAATATTTTTTTAATATTGTAAAAACATTGGAATAACAAAGATTTACTTCCTTATATCAAATGATTAAGTAGATGAAATAATTTCACTTGTTATAATGTGACATGTGGGTCACATTTGAATGGAATATTGTGAAAAAGTATTGCACTTTTCTATCGATTGTTGAATGTACATACCTTGCAAATTTTGTGGAGCTTACTTTGAATTCTTTACATGATTCAAATCATGATAAAGGTTTTTATAAATTTTGTTTTATAATATAATTATATAAAATAAATTGAAACAAACCCAAAATTATATGTATATTTCTTCTGACATAACGAATTTCATATTGGTCAGAGTACTAGTACACAATTTTGATAATGTGTGTATTTTTGGAAGCTTAATCCAGTTACAGCTGATTTTTTTATTCATGAACTTTGTGACATTTTTCACCTAAGCATTCAATGAAGAGAGGGAGAGTACCATTAGGAACAAATGTTAAAGGAAGGGAAACACACAACACACACGTGAGTGTGGTTTGTCCGATTAGGGTTCAGTGTCTTGTTCAGATTGGTACATGTAAGTAAAGTGTGCGTGTAATAGATACTAGTTATTACTTAACTTTCTTTTCCCTTGGAGCATACAGTATACCTGCAGATCTCTCTTGAGAGTCAGGATGGCTTCACTCTGAAAATTAGTTCACAATGTTGACAACTTAACCCACTGAAGGAAAATCTTGTTTCTTTGCCCCTTTTAATATCCATGAATGTTGAGCATGAACACGGAACCCTGCGCGCGCTGACGGCCCGACTGACACGTTGAGTGATTTATTAATGCAGACGACACCGGTAATATTGACGCCCTCTGTTTTGCCATTTCTTGATTTTTTTGGGAAATACAACATTTTATAAAGGTAAGATGGTGATCAAACGGAAATCCTTGATAGATAAATGTTTTGATGTTTTAATAATTATGTGTATGTGTGTAAATCCCCCTCCCCTTAAATAACGTTATACATTAAAGATAAAATACGACGTTAATAAGACTCTCTTGAATCAAAAATGTTAATCATTGTGAATATTCACTAAATTTAGATTGTACATTGAAGTTCGCAGGAGCTCAAATCTGCCCAACTGTTGTCCAGTTGTGTTTTAATTAGTTCGGAGTTACTTCAAATGAATGAAGTTTAGAGTATAATCAATGAAACAAAAGCGTTATGACCTTTTGTTTCATCATAAGATTACCACAGCAATATTTCGTACCTTCACAGGTGTGAATATATAGGGCTGTATTGGAACAAAGTCATTAGAGTCATGTTTCTGTAAGTGAAGGCTGTGAAAGCGTGTCAGGATGATGAATCATTTATCTCGACACGTTCATACTTTTAAAACTATTTTTGACCTAAACCACACATATGAATTCTGAAAGTATAATTCCATTCAGTATACAGAGTGCATTTTTCTTATATGCATGGAAATCTGTGACGTTCATTTTTCAACATTTACTTGCACTCTTTTCACTCTTTTCCCCCTTTAAATTTACATTGATTGATTTGAGTGATATTTACTCATAACACAAAAGACCCAATCACCAAAACTGGTGTGTATGAATACAATCTTCTTCAGTATTTCTCGAAGAACATGACTAACTCTCCTCGCGGCTTCAAACCGGATCACGGCCTGACATTATACTTACCCGGATAAACATTTCATTGAACTAAAAAAAAATTAACAGTTAAGGTTCTCCGATCCTCAGCCTCAAAGTAATTTTTTTATCTTAAAAATGTTATTTATCCTTCAAACTTTATAAATGAAATAAAATGGAAAGAAATGTTTTGATAGTATCCATGCATTTTACGAAGTTATTGCAATTTTGGCCGCGATGGATATAATGGAATAAATATGCAAGTTGAGATCAAGTTAGAAAAAAAAAGGTTTGCTGGTGCATCGGTGGCTCGAACCCCTTAACTTTTATGTAGTAGGTCTCCGTGGATGAATAGGTTGGTGTAATATTAACACTACAAGACTAATTAAATTTGTCTATATAAAAGGCAGATTTATGGTTCGAATAAAAAAAATAATTTAGAGTTACCGAACATTGCTGAGGATCGGAGATCGTTAAATGAATTAAATCTATAAATTCATTATTACAGCAAAGGTTTTATTCATCGAATAACGAAATGAAAAATAAAATTGTGCAATTAGAATTTAAAGCGTTGTGCACTATTTTTGTCAGCAAATTTCGGCTGTTCTAATGGCTCTTCCATTAATTGCGCATTACTCGTAGAATAAGACAGATATTTTGAAATATAAATCGTAATTGCTGAAAGTGAATAAAGGTAAAATAGGTAAATATAAGCATTGAATCATTATGGTTTGAAAGATGTGGTCTCATAACTCCAAAGATGTATGCAAACAAATTGAATAACGCGCTGAATTAATACGTTAATATAATATATTTACATTCTACTGTGTTTTTCTATTATATTCTGTGATCTTTAAATGCCTCTAAATGCAACAACATAATCGCTGCGTATGTATTTATATGTAATTTACATAAGTAGTTCCCAAACATTGATTTCTATGTTATCGGTATAGAAATATATTTCATACATGTTGGTAAAACACCATGCATTACAAATATTCAGCAATAAAGTTGATTCTGTTGTTAAAAGCAAACTTTCAAGAGTTATTTATTGGATTATATTTTCAAGGCTCGTCTCAACCGTCTATGTGATAACCAGTTTAAACCGGTTCTTGCTGTTACTAATTTACTCCCTCCGTGATCTACAATTTGTATCGATTTATTTCATAAAATAATTGATTTCATCAGTAAGGGAATGTAAATATTAGCATTAAATGATTTATTTTTGACGTCGTCGTGTCAATAACTGCCGTCAGGTGAGCAGACAAATTGAATAACGCGCGTTAGCGCGTTATGATAATTTGTCTGCTCAACTGACGGCAGTTATTGACACGACGACGTCAAAAATAAATCATTCAATGCTATAATCGTCGGTCCTATAACACACCAGGCTTTGTTGACAAAATGGCAAAATGGATACCGCACGTTAGCACAGTAATTTATTGAACGCCCAGTCTCCTTAATATCTGCAAGTGACTACATTCTTTGAAGTATTCAGTAGAGCCATTTTAACAAGGGCTTGGACTTTGGGCAGTGCGTGTCAAACTCGAATTTGATGAAGACGGGGTCTAACTCATGGTTAATTGTCCAATCATGAAAACATGTGCGCAGCGAAACTTGTCCGACTTTATCTTGGACTGAATATTTCAGTTGAAACAGCGTTAATTTCACACAACAGAGCAGACTTTTGAAGGAAAAAAACCTCTCTGATTTCGACAGTCTTAACTCTTAACGAATCGGAAAGAAGGTGCTCCATATTTGACAGCTTGTTTTGATGAGCAAATCCCACCGAAAGTCCAAGCTCTTGTTGAAATGGCTCTAAAATGGGGTTGATCTCGATAATTTGTAATTTTAATGAAGAGGATTCTCAAGATCTACAACGAATATGTTATACTTAATGTTTTTTTAGTGCTGTTAAAATTTGAATTATAGTAAAAATGATAACAGAAATTAAATTGTTGTTGTCGATAATAAGAAAGTTTTTTTTTACAGTGAACACAAAGTCCAAAAAAGTAAATTTACACTATAATCACAATTAGTCAAAAAGATTAAATTTCACCGTGACACATGCTTCGTGTCTGCGTAAAACACATCCTCGTGCTTTTGAATTTTTATCAATGATTGGAAATAGCCTCGTTGATGTCTCCCTTGATGCTTACGGGGTAGGAATCGGCGTTGTTCTTCTCGAAACACGGAAAGTAGATGATCTTTTTCATCCTCCAATATTCGATTGGTCTGCAGCAGGGCGTTGTTTCGTTCTCTTAACTGTCTGTCTCGTTGGCCTCCATCTAAATTTTCATTACATACTCATAATTTTCTTTAGCAATTTCTTGCAGTTTTCCATAACAACTTTAATTGTCCCCGTGGGCGCCTTCTTCTAATTATACCCCCGCAAATGAAGTTTAAGGGGGTATATTGGTTTCACCATGTCCGTCTGTCTGTAGACGCAATTTTGCCCCCCCCCCCTAGATTTTTTTTACTATTGCATGGAACAGTCTGAAAATATGTACATATGTTAAACACCATCTGAAAATGTGCACCTGCAATTTCTATAATGATCAGACAAGATTTAATGGTTTTATGACAGTTTTCATTTTCCTTATCCTATATATTGTACACTGATTTTATTAATTAATTAATGGTAAACACTCTAAAATATATTTATATAAACATCCAGTTGTTTATTTCTTAACCAATTTTATGTTTTATAAGTATTCTATCAACTGACAATACAAACTTTTTGTTTGTCAATGATAAATTCTTAGGAGCTAATAAAAACACCAAAGACAAGTGTGGCTGAATTCATTTGTCCCAAGGGGCCCATTATCTGAGCCATAGTTTAGATGGAGCATGTGTTTAGGGAAAATTGATAATCTGTAAAAGGGACAGTGGTTTTTGGGTTATTTTAATACTGTTTCATGTAAACCAAAATTTTCTATCATTATAAGGAAATAAATTATATCATTATTGATTAAGAATTTAACTATTTTTAAAAGCTGTTTAAATTTATTAGTAAAGTAAATTGATGAAGTGACCATATAGGGCATCAATGTAAATGACATTCATAATTATTGATATGATTGTAGTGTTTTGGCAATTTTGAAATTGTTTGTAATATTAAATTCTCCTTTTTACATATTTTAATAGTATGCTAATTATGATGTTTTGGTGAGTTTATCCAAGTGTAAAAAGCTCATCAAAAAATCATAGTCCTATGGGATCAATTGTCTGATATTGAGTTGCATGTACCATAGTAGAAAGTAAGGAAAATTTGAAACAGCTAATTGCATCTGTCAAAACTCTAATTAGAAACATATTCAAGGTTTTATCCACACAAGAGCATTGCTTGGCTATTTTCATTTACTGAAAAGGGAGGGGTTATTGTCACTTTGTTGTTTTTTCTTTAAAACAATTAAATAAAAAAATATCATCGGATACAGAAATTTGTAAATGTATTACATATGTATTTACAGTAAAGTTCTGACAATTTTGATTTTTTTCTTTGTTAACTTAATTTCTTTTTACAATTCTAGAAAAAAAATTTATTTTAGTGTCGCAAACCTTTATTATCCAATTCAATTATTTGTTCCATTTGAAATTAGCCTTGTGTGGGTATTAATCCCATTAGGACAGTTCTAGTGTACGGATTTTCTTCACATAGAATTATTGTAATACCGTATAACTTTGTTTTCAGCTCACTATTTTCAGTTGTAAGTCTTCCGATTTCAGACTCGGTTTTGCAAACTCAATCCGTCACGTTCTTCGTTTGTTGATTTGACTTGCGTAATTGAATCTTCAGGTTTTGCAACTCAGAGTAATCGAATTATCAAATAATGAATGAAACTGGTTGTTTTGAAGTGAAATGAATGGTAACTGGCGCAAACATGTTTGTTTTCGAGATACTTGCAGTCGTTTCATGTTTCGTTTCTTGTTACGGCCAAAAACAGCTTTTTCCCCAAAAACTTTTCGACTTGATTTCTTCATCAGTGTGAAACACATCCTGGAATAATGTCCAATTCTGAGACAACGGTAGCACTTCAGGTTGAACACGAAACACCAAAAGTTGGGATGCACGTTTCGGCACCTTCCGCATACTGGATGCTGACATGAAGGGAAGTTGAACTTCTTCATATTACATACACAACGCTATTATTTACTTTCTCTGCTGATTCATGCGGGATATGAAGGTAGCGACATTGCAGAAAAACTACATAACCCCATTAGCGGGTTATGTGTATTTTTTTCTGCAATGATCGCTTCCTTTATAACCCGCATGAATCATCAAAGAAAGCATTTTATTGTTTATTCAAGAAATAAACAGCAATTTAAAAAGTTCACCGGGATATGAAGTTGGTTGGTCACGTGATCAAAACCTGTGAAGCCCGGAGGGGGGAGGGGGGTTCTTAGGGACCCCAGCGGCAGTTTTGTGTATGGGGCTCAAAATAAAGAAAATGAGGTCAATTCGATAATTCTAAAGAGAATGTTATAGGACACAATTATCGGATACTTAAAAGTACATGTACATTCTGTTAAATTGATGAACGCCGACTTGTGTTTCACAAGACGTAAATATTATTTCTGATGTCTTGAACATCAATGAGGTTGCTTTCACTCTTGCAAAGCACGACTTTTGGTGAGAGTATGGATTGCATAATGAAGTATCTGGCGTCCTCTGTCGAAACTACTTTACTCGATCGCATTTTTATCTCAGATTCTAATAGTTTGAAGAATTTCGCTTGAAAGTCATGAAATCCAGAAGGTTTATTGGATTTATATTTTACACATACACTGTACCTGAAGATTTTTTTAAAGATATGACTTCAATAAATCTTCAGGTTCGTGTAAAGACATAAGACTAAATTGTGGAAAAAACGATTGTTTTATTATACCCGTACTTTCTAAAGAAAGTTCGGGTATATTGTTGTTACCCTGTTCCGTCTGTCCGTCCGTCCGTCCGTCCGTCTGTCACGTTTTACTTTCTCAAACTGCTCTTACATCTTATAAATTAGCAAACTGAACTCTCAGAGTATGATTTGGGGTGTCATGTTGTTTTGTAAAAAAGTTTCAAAAATTCTCTGGTAGTCCTGGGGGTCAAATAATTGGTAAAAAATGACGTTTTTTGACAAAAAACCTTCTTCCTCGAACTCCTTTTACATTTTCAGCAGTAGACAAATCATCTCTTGGAATATGTTTTGGGGTGTCTTATAGATGCGCAATAAGGTTTCGGAAATTTCAATTTTGTCCTGGGGGTCATTAAATAGCTGAAAAATGACGTTTTTTTTTTACAAAAAGTCTGGTTTCAAAAAACGTCAATTTCTTTTTGCAGTAGCCAAATGATCTTCTAGAATATGATTCGGGGTGTCATGTTGATGTGTAATCATGTTTCAGAATTTTTGTTTTTATCACGTGGGTCTGTGGTCATAAAAAAATGACGTTTTTTTGCCAAAAAAATATGGTTCCCAGAACTCTTCTTACTATTTATGCAGTAGCTTTGTCATCTCTTGAGATATGATAGGGGCTGTCCTATAGGTGTGCAATAAGGTTTTAAAAATTTAAATTTCATCAAGGGAGTCAAATAGTAGCAGAAAACTGACGTTTATCACTCCTAAAAAAAACCTACTTCCCAGAACTCCTCTCATAATTTAATGAATAGCCATATCATATCTTGGGGTATGATAGGGGCTGTCCTTTAGTTGTGCAATAAGGTTTTAAAAATTTAAATTTCATTCAGGGAGTCAAATAGAAGCTGAAAATTGACGTTTATCACTCCTAAAAAGAACCTACTTCCCAGAACTCCTCTCATGATTAATTAAATGAATAGCCACATCATCTATAGGGATATAGCAGGGGCTGAGCTATAGATATGCAATAAGGTTTTAGAAACATGAATTTGATTCTGAGGGTCAATACTATCTTCAAAATGATGTTCCGTCCCATGAAAAAACCTTATTCCTGGACCTCCTCTTATATCTTGTGATTGAAATAACGTACCATAAGATGCATAAGGAGGAAGAATATATAAAATTATGCTTTAGGGGTGGGGATCACAAGTATTTTTTTCAAGTTATTTGATCATTTCTGATTTTGGAAGAGTGGAGTGGGATTAAGGTGACCCCCAGAGGCCATGACCTACTAATACCACAAAAAGATTTGCCTTGACATGGTCATGGTTCAAGAAACCAAAATATATATGGTTTAGGAGTAGGGATTTCGATAATTTTGAGGATATTTTAAAAATATTCAACTATTCATGTTTTTTTTTTTTTGGGGGGGGGGGGGGGGGGGGGGAGGAGGAGATTCAGAGTATCTTCTCACATTTTTACAGTAGCAAAATCATTGCTTGATTGGTATTTTTCTGTATGATGTCAGATGTACATAAAGAGATTTTGGAAATTGCTTTTAAATCTTAAAGATAAACAAAATGTTATATGTAATTGTAGAAATTGTAACGTCAGTCAACAAAAACCTAGAGCTTGCTGTAAAAAATAAAGCAGGGTCAACATTGGACTAGGGCTAGGAATTACACTACATATGAATAAGATAGGTTACTTGATTAGTTCCAACTCTGGAAAGTCACTGGGCATCTCAAAGGGGGCATAACCTATATACATGTACCAACTGATGTGCAATGACACAAGGAGGAAGAATAAATATGGTCTAGGGGTGGGATTCTCAACAGTTAATAAAATGTATTATCATTTCCTATTTCAGAGGAGGGGGGTGTTTAAAAACAACTCCGGGGGTGGGGGAATGACCCAAGGGGCAGGGGCCAATTTGTCTTAAATGTATCTTGACATGATCAGCAGAATTGGACAGAATGATCACTATAGGGCATCTGCAGAGTGGGGCCCTAAATAATTACAAAATCAATCTACAAAAAATATTGATAATATGTTATACATATATTTAGAAATGTCTTTATTTTCAAAATGATTAACAAATTAATCAGTCAAAATGAGTTATAAATAACCGGTTGGCAATTCTGCAATTGATTGCATGATCCCTAATATAATATCACATGTATTTTTTTTTTTATATATAATTATACATGTATGTTAACAATCAGGATTAAAATGCACAAATTTTCATGAGTCATAAATCTTGACATACCACATGTCTCTTGACAAAAAAGAATAAGCAATTTAAAATAAAAGAAAATTAGTCATTAACTCTTTTTCTATTATTGGTGTATGATGATGGGGTAGGGGGTATAATGGAAAAAAAAAGCTGCAGCATGCCTTCATTCTCACTAAAAATGTATATCTAATCCACACATCCTGGGGATGGGGAACGGTTAAGGCCCCTTCCCCTTCCTCCCTATTATACCGGTAACTCATATAATGAAAAAATAAAAAAATTCTGCAATTAAAATGACAGAAACTGTAGATAAGCTTATCTAAATAAAGATGATGATACAGTATGCTGGCAAAGGGAGATCACATTTTAGAAAGTGAAAGTAAAACTTAACTGTTTTTTATACCGGTGTCTCATAATATTCCGCTTCTACATATATTATACTTACCTATATTGATCAACATCATAATGATAATCCAATTAGCACAATTCGAATTCCTTTAGCTGATCACCACAAAAGAAATATTTATTCATGTTGATTAATCCTATTCTGCATATCAAGAAAACATATGCATGTACACCACGTGAAACCCATCTAACCAAAGAGCTGGGTAAAACTAGTACCCGATGCAACCTGTACACCTCTGTTGTGTACGTAACTTCAGACAAAGATCATTTAATTGTAACATATTGCATGTGGCCTTCTTTTTGACTAAAACTAGTACAAGAAAATGTTATTTAGAGGCAAACACTTGGTGCGGGTATTACTGTCTAATGACAGCATCTAGTTTTATATTTTCTGTAAATATCCTTCACTACTTTTTACACACAAAGTCCACTTGCTACATTTAACTAATCAAGTTAACAAGAAAGAATAGTGACTTTTTTATCATGCAATTAACGTGGTTTGAGACACTTTCATGTTTGACTACCTCCGATCATAAATGTTTTCTTTCCCAAAATTCTTACATAACAGTGTAGAGCACTGGGTTAGAACTTTAGCTACGAATCTGTTAGTCGTGAGTTCGAATCCCACTGGGTCTTTATAACTTTTACCTTTCCAAAAATATTTAAAATATATTTTCTTGGCAAATATTTTGTAAAATTTGAAAATGCTTAACCAGTAAGAGTATTTTGATTATGATGAATTTTATTCACATTACATGTAATATCGACAGGTGTCCCTACCACCTTAATTTTGTTTGGCAATTTTAATAACAATCATGCTTCCGCCTATCAGTACTCAGTACTTTGATATAAACAAAAACATGCTTCCCAGAACTCCTCCTCCATTTTACACAGTATCCAAATCATCTCTTGGAATATGATTGGGGGTGTCCTGTAGATACGCAATAAAGTTTTGGAATTTTAATTTTCACCCTGGGCATCAATTATATATAGAAAAATGACTTTTTTTTGCAAAAAAAAAAAAACCCCTGGTTACAATAATGTTAAAATTTTATGTATTAGCCAAATCAACTCCTAGAATATGATTAGAGATATCCTGTTGATGTGTAATAAGGTTTTAGAAATTTCATAACTTTAGGGGTCAATAGGTTGCAATCAATGACGTTTTTTTACATACAAAAAACTACTTCCCAAACCTCCTCCTAAAATGTTCACAGTAATTAATTCATCTTCTGGAATATGAAATGGGGGTGTCACGCAGATGCACAATAAGGTTTTGGAAATTTAATTTTTCTTCAGGGGTTGAATAGTGGGTAAAAAATGACGTTTATCCCTCCAAATTAGACATGGTTCCCAAAACTCCTCACACAATTTTCTTTATAGCCAAATTATCTTATGAAATATTAATGGGGGTGCCTTGTAGATGCGCAATAGTGTTGCAGGTATTTAATTTTCATCTAGAGGTTAATGAGCTGCTAAAAAAATAAATGATGTTTATCCCTAAAAAAATGGTTCTCTAAATTTCACAGTAAACAAATTATCTCTTGAAATATGAATGCATGGGGTTGTCTTGTAGATGTGCAATTAGGTTTCGGAAATTTAATGTTCAACGTAGGGGTCAATTAGATGCTAAAAAATTACTTTTTTCCTACAAAAACCTAGTTACCATAACTCTTCTTACATTTTACACAGCAGGCAAATCAACTCTTGAAATATGACTGGGGGTTTCAGTAGATGGGCAATAAGCCTTCATATTTTATTAAACTTTCATCTTGGGGATTTTTAAACTGTAAATAAGATGATGTTTTTTTTCTTAAAATAAATAAACCTTACATTTACACTTTTCATAACCGTCAAATGATCTACTAAAATTAAAATATGATTTGTGGTCTAGAAAATTCTAAAAACTTGTAAAAAAAAACGTTTTTGCTACAAAAAAAAAAATTAAAATTTACACTTTGCATAATTGACAAATGATCTATTGAGATATGATAAGAAGTTTTATTTTCTCCCTGGGAACCAATAACTACTTATTGACAATAAATGGTTAAACTTTAATAATTAAATTCTGGTTGTAACGCGGCATTTGATTGGATAGAAAATTTTAGCTAAATTTGTATAACCTGGTTTGCACGCCACAAGACCCGTCACAATACACCAACGTCAAAACCGTACTAATCTGCTTGACGTTACGTTTGAATTTTGAACAGATTAATATCATTTTTAAAAGTATAACACACTCAATTTGTACAGTTCATTACAGAAAATTAAATTCTAAGGAATGAACTCAATATTTACCCAAGTTATACTCGTATAACCTGGGTTGGAGCAATTTACGCTTTTTTATAATCCGCTTCAAGGATTATAAAGCGTAAACTGCCCCAACCCAGGTTATACGAGTATAACTTGGGTAGACATTGAGTTCATTTCTTAAATATTTACATTTCCTTATATGAACCTAGAGAATAGCGAAAACGTTCAATTCTGTGTGAACGTTTCTGTGACGTCACAATGATAACCGCACGCGCTTATCGCTTGTCGCTTGGATTATTGTAAACATAAAATCTCGGTAATTTTAACAGTTCTGAACGATTTGTCTCTTTCAAACGTAAACATAAGTAATAAACAGCAATGTTAAAAAGTTCACCGGGATATGAAGTTGGTGTACGTGATCAAATCTACTGAGAAGCCCTTCGGGCTTCACAGGATTTGATCACGTGACCAACCAACTTCATATCCCGGTGAACTTTTTAAATTACTGTTTATTTCTTAAATGTTTATCCACCACCCCCATAAAGTTGGTATTTTTCTCTAGATGTAAATATAGATTTAGGAAATTGCAATTATAAAGTATCCTAAACAAAGCAGGGTCATCATTGGGCTAGGAATTACCCATATGGGTTAAACACTATATATGAATACGATAAAATACCTGATTATTTTTAGTTCTGAGAAGCCAGGGTGTCTCAAAGGGGGCATAACTTATATACCATTTGATGTGCAATGACACATGGAGAAAGAATGAACGTGGTTTAGGGGTGGGGATCTCGACAGTTATCAAAATATATTATCATTTCCTATTTCAGAGGAAGAGGGGGATGGTGGGTTAAAAACAACTCCTGGGGGGTTATGTTCTTTACACCATTTGAGGCATCATCATACAAGAAAAAAAAAATATATGCATGGTTTAGTGGTGGGGATCTCAATAGTTTTCAAGATAAAAATGGGTAATTTCTTGTTCCATGGGGGTCAAGAACAATCCCATAGAGTCATGACTTACATAACATTTGATGCGCCATAATACATGTACATTAGGAACAAAAATATATAGGAAGCAATGTTTTTCATATACTTGGTCATTTTCAGTTCCAGGGCAGGGCTGTCACAGCACTTTTTGGTACAGGGACAGGGTCCCTCCCAATTGGGAATTTTTTTGTCAAATTGGGCAAATTTAAGATACATAATTATATATTATCAAAAGGTATCTATATATCATGGCATAATATTTTGTTATATTCAGTAGTATATTCTCGCTATATAACTCTATAGACGTACAGTTAATAATTGTAATATTAGCTGATCCGAAAAATATTGACCGGTCAATATTTTTTTAATATTGACCGGCTAGGAATAATATCTAGAGAAAATTTCCTCTATTTCAATTAATCGCTTCTGATTCGTGGATTCGTAAACGGTGACGTAAATAAGTCTTCGCGACTCCAAAACAAGGTGACGTCATAATAGGCAATCAGTCAAGGCAAGTAAATAACGGATGCGCAATGCGACGGTTTGCTATCATGACGGATATAAGGATTTAAGAATTACTTTGAAGTAAAATCAGGTAGAACATCTGTAACTTAATTCCTACGGGCGCCGGAATATCACCAGTGACCGTTTGATGCCGACGATATTTTGGAAATTACTGCGATCTGTTTTCAAATCCTTTCTTGAATTTTGGTTTGTTTCTTCATATAACAAAACAAATGTTGACTTTATTTTCGGGCAACATTGATTATATGAGCCCCCTTGGGACGAATATATTGCCCTCCGCTTCGCGTCGGGCAATATTTCGTCCCTCGGGGGATCATACAATCAATGTTGCCCTCAACCCCAGTCAACATTTGTATATTGTTAACTTGTAAAAGTTGAAGTTTTACAGCTCAAAGTTTACTTGAAGACAATTTTTTTTATATACACAATGTAAAATTTATGATATTGGAAATTAGTAGATGAATAATTTGGGAATTTTATGGAGTTTTTCCGATAAATGGGAAGGGTCCGTTTGTCGGACCCAAATCAATTAGATTGACGGCCCTGCAGGGGGTTGGGATGACCTCAGGGGCAGGGGTCATGGCTTAAATGTATCTTGACATGATCAGCAGAATTGGACAGAATGATCACTATAGGGCATCTGCAGAGTGGGACCCTAATTAAGTTGTTAAAAGTTACAAAAGACTACTACACAATAAAAGTTTACCCTGGCCAACAAGATCAATTGTAACTAACAGCTTGTAGCTTGTCAATCATTTAAAACAATAAGGAGTTATCATACCAGACTTATTTTTGCCCCAAACTCAGAAATAAGGTGTTCATCAAATTTCAACTGTCAAAAATTCATTACTCAATATTAGGCACATATATAATTATGACCCAAAAGAATATTTTAAATGCCAAATCAAGATCTTGTTAAAGTTTTATCAGTCTTTTTTTTTTATCACATTTGTATGTATAGCCTTTTTAAGAAAATTATAATCTTGAAAACTTGAAAAAAAAAATATTGATAATATGTCAAATTTAGAAATGTCTATATTTTCAAAACGATTAACCGATTAATCAGTCAAAATGAGTTACAAATAGCCGATTGGCAATTCTGCAATTGATTGCAATATCTAGAATAATATTACATGTATATGTATAATTATAAATGTATATTGTTAACAATCATGCAGGATTAAAATGCACAATTTTTCACAATTTCATAAGTCATAAATCTTGACCATTCTGTATAAATGTAAATACCACATATCTCTTGACATAAAGAATAAGCAAAATAAAAGAGAATTATACTCATTAACTTTTTTTTCATTACTGCTTTGTGATGATGGGGTAGGGGGTTTAATGGAAAAAAGCTGCCTTCATTCTCACTAGAAATGCATCTAATCCACAAATCCTGTGGATGGAGAAGGGTTAAGACCACTTACCCTTCCTCCCTATAATAACTCATATAAACATGATAAGTCTCTACACTTATTTGATACACAAATTTAATACAAAATGTTACATGGTCAATATGGGGTCAACTCAATAGTGTATAAGTCTGACAAATGAAAAAATAACTTTTGTAATTAAAATGACAGAAACTGTACAAATGCTATAGCTGTTAACGATTTTAAGTTTAATTTGAACAATTGCACGGGAAAAAAACAAGAATTTTGAACTTTATAACTAGTACATAAATGATAAAAACATTGTTTTGGTTTGTTTGAATAAAAAAATTAAGGTATATTGTAATTGATTTATTAATTTGTTAATTTTTAGATAATTTGAGAAAGACAAAAATCTTAGTAGACAGGTCTACAAAAAATAACCGTCATTACAGTTGTTTGAAAACATAGAGGGGCTCGCAACATCAGAACAAAATGGCATGAATTCCATCTACGTCTTTTAATAGGTCCTGGAATATTAGCAAATGCTTCTTTTTACATAATCATCCACATCAAATTTGAGAATACTGTATCGCTTGCTATTGTACAACAACCATTGTTGGCGTTTTTTGGTGTCTGGCTGACAACTGACTAGAAACACCGTGAAGGGATGGTATAAACGCTATGAACACAGAAGAAATGTTGAGAGAGCTCTTTGGGGTTGCTGTGTGAACGCAAAAAAAACAAAAAACAAAAATGAAAAACAACAAGTTCAAATGCTGTGAATGCGCAGTGAGAGCGCGATAGAGAAGCAGTGACATCACAAAGGACTCCAAGAGGTGCTTTGTGTGACTTATCACTGCGTCTATACTTCGATTATGTGCGTTACTTGAGCGCTCAAACGGAGCTCTTGTGGCGGTGTAAGGGACGTTAAGGCGCTGTCACGGCGACCCCACTTTGTTTCTACTGTGTGTTTATCAGAACGCAGAACCTTGTGCATGCTCAAAGTGCGCACCATCACGTGGGGTTCTACAATGTTCTAGGCGATCCCACCACGACTAATGAAGATGCCGTTGCGTTGTTGCGGCGCTGTAGGAGACTCTACTGCGTGTACCCAGGCAATTTACATTATTTAAGGACGTAGCAGGGTCGCCTTGAGGACGCAGCCCCGGTGTGACCAGGGGTTTAAGTTCGTGCAAAGATCATTTACTTGTAACGTGCATGTATTTTCACAATTTTATTCTTTAAAACCCCTTGCACTATTTGATTTAGTTAATTAACCATGTAAAACACAGATTTCAGCTTTAAGATGGTTTGGGACACCTGCATATTGTGATGTACTTCCTATCGAAATATACAATAACGTAAAAATTTAATATTTCCCCCCAAAATAATGTTATCTAACAGTGTAGCGCAATGGGTTAAAGTGTTAACTACGTGTCTGTAAGTTAAGAGTTCGAATCCTCTGGGTCTTTTCTAATTTTTACCTTAAGTTTACAACAATTTTAAAAACATTTTTTGTCCAAATATTGTAAAATTTTAAAATTCTAAAACAGTGAAAGTATTTTGATTATAACGTTCTTTTATGCACATTAATATCGACATGTGTCCGATACCACCTTAAATAATTATATCTTCTGTCCTGGCACTTCTGTCCTGGCATTCCTGCAGTGAACAGCCTTGCGCAATGTCATTTATATTGCACTGTTTACAATCTTCTTTGTTGTAACTACATGTACAGGCTTTCGTTGTTGTCAAAATATTCTGATGTTTATTTATCTCCTGGGCAGTAGCGGCTCATGTGCAGATTAAGAACATTTCAGTTTTTCCATGGGGAGGTTGGGGGTTCTGAGTAATAATTGTGTTTGCAGGGTTGGGGGTATGGCACGCCAAATTCACAAAAAAGAGCTAATCATAGTTCCACAGTCGATAAACTAGGTTTAACGGTTGTCAACTATAGTTCACAGACAGAAAACTATAGTTAACGACGATTATCTATATTTCACATCTGTAAGCGATACTTAACGCGATCATATATGTTTCAGAAGTGTAAAACTATAATTAACACTGAAAACACTCATTTGCAACTGCAAAACATAGTTTATCTGATAAATATAGTTTCACAATTACCAACTCTTAACTATAGTTAACGAATGTATATTATAGTTTACAGATGTGAATCTATATTTATCAGCAAAATCTATCGTTAACGTAATTTGCAGACAAATAAACTTAGATCATCATTCGTAAACTATAGTTTACAACCATTAAATATAGTTTTACAGATGAAAACTATAGTTAACGAATCGTTAACTATAGTTTGCGGTTCGTAAACTATAGTTAACAGTCGATAAACCTAATTCATTAAATGTGAAACTATGTTTAGCTCATTTTTTGTGAATTTGGCATGCCATAATTGGGGGTGGGGTGTTTTTTTTTGGGAGGGGGGGGGGCTATTTTTGATAATTTTACTATATATATGATTTTTTCAAAAGGGGGGGGGGGGATCTGGAACTCTCACATCTACCCCTTCTCTAAATCCGAGAACACACACAATGATTTGGCAAACAAAAGCAAATCTAACACTGGAAACCGCCAAGGGGGTTGAGGGGTTGGGTGGGACCACATAATTTAATTTTGTCTGTAATAATTATATACTGTAATAATTATATAGACCATACTTTCTATGACATGAAGTGTCAAGATTATTGATTTTATTTATAATTCACATGAAAACAGTTTAACCCCAAATTGTACATTATTGAAAATTATCATTTTTAAAAAGTACCGGAAATTGCATGTGGCTTTTTTTTTTTACTAAAACTGGTACAATTTAGGGGCAAACACTTGGTGCGGGTATTACTGTCTAATGACAGCATCTGGTTTTTATATAAGGTCATCTTACCTGAATTCCTTGCCAGCCCTCTAGATGAACTCTAATCACTAATTTTTGTAATGTCATCCTTCTGGATCAGTACCTCTCTACATCAACATTGCAGATCAGGGACCAGGCAAAATTTATTACAATGATGGGACCGGTACAAACAGGCATGGAACAATGTCTTTGTTCATAAAAAAAAAGCATGGGACAAAAACATTTTTTTAGTATTAAGTACCCATGGGACGAACATGTGACTTTTTAAAAATGAGTTACAGTTCTCAACTCAAGAGAAACATTTATTATTCTACCTCTCTACATCAACATTGCGGATCAGAGACAAGGCAAAATTTATTACAATGATGGGACCGGTACAAACAGGCATGGAACAATGTCTTTGTTCATAAAAAAAAAGCATGGGACAAAAACATTTTTTTAGTATTAAGTACCCATG
Source organism: Magallana nippona (assembly GCA_033439105.1). NCBI lineage: Eukaryota > Metazoa > Mollusca > Bivalvia > Ostreida > Ostreidae > Magallana > Magallana nippona. Next base: position 33,817,019 of record CM065922.1, read on the forward strand.
GGACGAACATGTGACTTTTTAAAAATGAGTTACAGTTCTCAACTCAAGAGAAACATTTATTATTCTAAAACATATTTTATTTTTTTAAAACATAAAAAATCTTTTTAAAAATTCATTTAAGAGGGAGTTATTCCTCTTGTTATCCGAAACTGTCCCTTGCTACCTTTAACTTACCTTTAACTTACAATAACATTCTATGAAAAGATATCTTGTATTAAAATCAGAAAGCTTATGCAATTCTGAGAAAAAGTATACCAATTTTGCCAATTCCATTAAGGTTTAAGAAAAATATGGCCATTTTAAAGGTCAGACGCGACCTGTCTAGCTTCCATTATTTTCTATTTATCCTATCTCTGCGATGTGAAAATTTCCACTACTTTATTCCATAATTATATTTTCATGTTATATGACATTTTTCTATTTGAAAAATATAGTTTCAAATGGAAATATATACTATGACTTTATATATAAGCATCCAATACATTTTTGCGTGCTATAATACGGTAAATTCAAAATATTCTAACTCCAAAAATGGCCTGGTAATGTACTCTTAATTTTTGGGCATTAACTTGTTTAAATGCAAATAAATAAGAAATAATCTATCAAGGAAAATTATATAAAACTGAGGAACGTCATGTGTGTCCTTAAGTGAACCCACCATTTCCACTTTCCTTTATTAATAACACAGATTCATAGGGCTCTCCTTCAGTAAAACATATTTACTTAATCTTTTAGAGGTCAATTGTTGTTCAACCTCCTATAATAAAAAACCTTATTCAATACTACATACATCTACATGATATTATCATGATAAAAGCATCACATCACTTAGAAATACCCTTACAAGTATGCAACTTACTCTCCCCCTATCTTTTGATTTTCATATATAATATAATCTTATGAATTTTGTGGCAATTTCTTTAAGTCATTCCTTTCACATATTTGAAATAATCATCACTGCATGATGCTAAAAATTGCTCTTTTTAGGTAAATTGAATGATTTGTAGCATTTTTATTCAAAAATAGGCATGCTGTCCTGCATGTGGTTTAATTCTTGTTTCCATGAAAAAGGAAGCTAACAGTCATATTTAGTGAATATCTTATCTATTTTGGTTTCTAGTCTCCTTTTATAAAAATTAAACCATGCTAAAACAGTAAGACCTACAAGTGTGATGCCTGCCTTAATTAAAATAAAATTCAAACACACCTGAGTAGCTGGAGACGGGTGAGAATTCCATGAAAAATGTTCAAATTTTACATGATTGTGTTTCTACATTTTTGATGCATATATATAATAAAAAGGTAAAAAGATGGTGTTAAAAATTCTTGTTCATTTCAAAAGTAGTGATCATAGCTGATGTTATTTGAAGGTCAAATATACATTTACGTATCCTACATGTAATGTTTTAATGGAGACAATTGGAAAGGGGGGGGGGGGGGTGTGTGATTTTTCAACTACTGTATACAGGGTTATTTTCGATATATTCTGATATTCTATCATTTCATTAACTTTGATTAAAGTTAAATCAAATTTGATTAAATTTGTACAATCACTGGGTTATATGATCTGTTTGACTGTGTAAAAAATTCATGAATTTCGTAACATAAGAAGTAAGTCTTATAACGAGAAGACTCCTTCTTTAAAGAGAGACATTGGAATTCGCCCAGTCTTAAATTTGCCCACTGACAACGAAGGTGAAAGGGGCGAAAATAATACGGGGGCGAATATTTCCCTGTATACAGAATGAAAATTCATCTAAAATATCACTTTTGGACAGGAAGGAGCAAAAACTTCTTGTTTTTTATTTTACATTTTGTATATTATGATAACTGCATTTATCTACATGTAAACTATATTTGAAAGAAAAATTTTTAAAAAAATTGCGTTATATTAGTCAGGATGCTTAATATTATTTCATAAAATTAGACAGCAAAATTGCTGCAAATTTATAAATTTAATGATTAAATTGATTAAACTGTTTTTAAGTATTTATTTTTATCTCAGTAATTAACTTAATCCTATTAATTGTCAGGATAGAAAATTCCTACTTTCTATGCCAGTTTACTCAAGTGGTGGACATTCTACACATTTTAGAAGAAGTTAAAAAACTCCCCTTCATGTACTTTCACTGTACTATAGCATACTATAGCATATAAAAACTAGATGCTGTCATTAGACAGTAATACCCGCACCAAGTGTTTGCCTCTAAATAACACTCTCTTGTACCAGTTTTAGTCAAAAAGAAGGCCACATGCAATTTCCGGTACTTTTTAAAAATTATAATTTTCATAAATGCTGAGTTCACATCCCATAACACACATATTGCCTTTATGTACAATTTGGGGTTGAACTGTTTGCATGTGAATTATAAATTAATCAATAATCTAAACGTTTCATGTCATAGAAAGTATGGTCTATAAAATTAATACAAACAAAATTAAATTATGCCCCCCCCCCCTTTTCCCCTGGCGGTTGCCTGCTTCATATATGCTTTTGTGTGCCAACATCATTGTGTGCGTGGATGTAGAGAAAGGGTGGGGGTGAGAAATCCAACCCCCCCCCCCCCAAAAAAAATAATTTATGTAGTAAAATTACCAAAAGTAAACCTCAGACTACAACCCCCACCCCCCCGCAAACACAATTATTACTCTGATCCGCCCCCCCCCCCTCCCACTACCCATGGATAAATAAAAAATTAATCAAAATATTTTGATAACAATGAAAGCCTGTACATGCAATTGCAATAAAGAATATTGTAAACAGTGCAAAATAAATGTCATATTGCGCAATGATTTTCACTGCAAGACTGCTTTAACGATTTTAAAAGGTGGTATCAAACACATATCGATATTTATGTGGATAAAAGTGCGTTATTTATATTATATGTAGTTATATTCTAATTAAATTGCTTTCACCGTTTTAGAATTAAAAATTTTTACAAATGAATATTTGGCCCAAAAAATAACTTTTTAAAATTTTTGGAAACTTAAGGTAAAAATAAGTTAAGCCCCAGCAGGATTCAAACTCTCTACTTACAGACACATTGTTAACGCTCTAACCCATTGCACTATGCTGTTAGGTAACATTATTTGTCTTAAATGTATCTTGACATGATCAGCAGAATTGGACAGAATGATCACTATAGGGCATCTGCAGAGTGGGGCCCTAAATAGTTACAAAATCAATCTACAAAAAATATTGATAATATGTTATACATGTATTTAGAAATGTCTTTATTTTCAAAATGATTAACAAATTAATCAGTCAAAATGAGTTATAAATAACCGATTGGCAATTCTGCAATTGATTGCATGATCCCAAGTATAATATCAAATGTATTTTTTATATATAATTATACATGTATGTTAACAATCAGGATTAAAATGCACAAATTTTCATGAGTCATAAATCTTGACATACCACATATCTCTTGACAAAAAAGAATAAGCAATTTAAAATATACGAATGGAGTCAACTCAATAGTGTAAGTCTGACAAATGAAAAAATAAAAAATTCTTCAATTACTGTGAGTAAAATGACAGAAACTGTAGATAAGCTTATTTAAATAAAGATGATGATACAGTATGCTGGCAAAGGGAGATCACATTTTAGAAAGTGAAAGTAAAACTTAACTGTTTTGTATACCGACGTCTCATAATATTGCGCTACTACATGTATTATACTTACCTATATTGGTCAACATCATAATGATAATCCAATTAGTACAATATGGATTCTTTTAGCTGATCACCACAAAAGAAACGTTTATTCATGTTAATTAATCCTATTCTGCATATCGAAAACACATATGCATGTATACCATGTGAAACCCATCTAACCAAAGTGCTGGGTAAAACTAGTACCCGCTAATGCAACCTGTAGACCTGTGTTGTGTACGTAACTTCAGACAAAGATCTGATTCATTTAATTGTAACATATTGCATGTATTTTCATAACTTTATTCTTTAAAACCCCTTGCACAATTTTATTAGGTAATTAACCATGTAAAGCACAATTTTCAGCTTTAAGGTGGTATGGGACACCCACATATTGTGATGTACTCCTTATTGAACGAAACAAAGTATAAAATATAATATTTTTCCCCAAAATAATGTTACCTAACAGCATAGTGCAATGGGTTAGAGCGTTAACAATGTGTCTGTAAGTAGAGAGTTTGAATCCTGCTGGGGCTTATCTTATTTTTACCATAAGTTTCCATAAATTTTAAAAACTTATTTTTTTGGCCAAATATTCATTTGTAAAAATTTTTAATTCTAAAACGGTGAAAGTAATTCAATTATAATATAACTACATATAATATAAATAACGCACTTTTATCCACATAAATATCGACATGTGTTTGATACCACCTTTTAAAATCGTTAAAGCAGTCCTGCAGTGAAAATCATTGGGCAATATGACATTTATTTTGCACTGTTTACAATATTCTTTATTGCAATTGCATGTACAGGCTTTCATTGTTATCAAAATATTTTGATTTTTATTTATCCATGGGTAGTTGGGGGGGGGGGGGTTAAGAGTAATAATTGTGTTTGCAGGGGGTGGGGATGTAGCCCGAGGTTTAGTTTTGGTAATTTTACTACATAAATGAATTTGTTTTTTTTTTGGGGGGGGGTGGACTTCTCACCCCCACCCTTTTTCTAAATCCACACACACGATGCACAAACGCATAAATAAATAAGGCAACCGCCGGGGGTGGGGGGGGGGGCATGATTTAATTTTGTTTGTAATAATTATATAGACCATACACTTTCTATGAGATGAAATGTTTAGATTTTTTATTAATTTATAATTCACATGCAAACAGTTCAAACCCAAATTGTACATAAAAGTAATACGTGTATTATGGGATGTGATCTCATCATTTATGAAAATTATAATTTTTAAAAAGTACCGGAAATTGCATGTGGCCTTCTTTTAGACTAAAACTGGTACAAATGAGTGTTATTTAGAGGCAAACACTTGGTGCGGGTATTACTGTCTAATGACAGCATCTAGTTTTTGTTGCAACAATCTCACGAATATGAAGATGTATATATCCATGGTACAGTAACTTTTTGTAAGCCTAAAGGCATGGGACACATGTTTTTTTTCAATATAAAAGCCATGGGACATGTCAATTTTTTAAATGAATATTTTTTTGTACCGTACGTGATAAATTTTGCCTGGTTCCTCAGGTAAAGTCTATTTTTTATTTTGTTTTTCATTAATAGACAAACACTTTCGATTGGACTCAAATCAGGAGACTGAGGAGTACAGCTTATCTGTGGTACGATTTTTTGTGAATGCGTTTTATCATAAGCGATTGTTACAAGCTAGTATTAAAATTCAGATTATGGGAGAAATCAGCCCATAGGAAAGTTATATAAAACTTATCAGTGGTGGATACCGGCGCACGCCCCCTAAAATTGTCAAAGTAAAAAATCATACTCCTGGCAAAGAAAATGTACAACTTGTGAGTCTTAATTATGAACTTTTTGGAAACTCATGGGATTTCTCTACATAAGACTGATTTCAATGGTGTAGTATGAAGAAAACCCGTGGGTTCAATGGTGTAACGTACATAGAGAGCCCATTTTAATTTATGCTCTCCTTGGATTCAAATGTGACTAGTCACCCACCTTTAAGTAATTATATAAGTAAGAAGCTTGTGTTTTTAGCTTCTACGTTTATTATGATACAAGCTGGCAAGGTTATCTTTTTTTTAACTTCATTACATCATCCCATTGAACTTGATTTTTATAAACTGATTATTTTACAGCCATTCGTAGGAAAATAAATAAAAGGAAAAGATTCTTATATTTCTGCAAGGCATAGGGTTTTGATGGGATTACTGCAGGTCTTAAATCTACAAACCTTGAAAAAGTATATATATATATATGATATAATCACAAGAAGAAATATCCCAAAAGTCTTATCTAAAATATTAAGTTTTCATTTTTACTCTACAGGAGCTTCCGGAGGCTTCGCCCCTTGGACCCCCATTAAAATAAAACGAAATATTTCTTATATTTCTGCAAGGCAGAGGATTTTGATGGGATTACTACAAATCTTAAATCTACAAACCTTTAAAAACTGTAAATAATTTTATTGCTTTTAAATTAATCACGAGTAAAAACATTACAAAAGTCCAAATAAAAAGACTTCATTTTTACCAACAAAATCTGCAGAATCCAGGAGCTTCCGGGGGCGTCGCCTGACTTATTGAACATTTCATTGTGTACTATAGATTTTATTGTTTATCATTATTAGCCTCTACCTCGATGCAAATCTTTCCTGGAGGCAAAATCACCCGTTACAATTGAATATAAATTCTCAGTTATAGTTTTGCTCCGTAAAAATATCGTTTATCGTTCCCTGTTTGTTTTATCACTTACTTGTTTCCATACTTGTTCTCCAGTCCCAGGAGGTAAAAACATGTCAGAGGAGTTTTAACCAATCGAGAAAGAGTACATTCCTGTCAACATATGGCGTATAAATATGGCGGAGAAAGAAGAAGAAGGATCTAAGAAATTTGATTACGAGCAAACATTGGTAAGATGCATGCATAAAATTGATAGACAATCATTCATCATATGTTTAACGATGCGACCGTTAAGGTGAGCGCAGCATATGCAATTAGAGGAAACCAAATGACAAAAGTTTGTCAATATTTTTTTTCTCACTAGGAACCAAGATTTTTCCGGTACATAGAGTCACCGAAATGGCTTATAAAATTGTCATGTACAAATTTTGATTTTAATGAAACTTAATTTTTGTAAAGGACAGTAGGAATATAAATATTCTTTCCATTCTAGAAATTGAATAAAAACATTTAATTACCCCGGCAGTAAGTTAAACCACAGACATAAACAACAGAGATTGGCAACTCCATCATTGGCGCATTGGCGTGTTTTGTCGTTGAAATATGTTACGGACCAAACTTACTTCGAGAACTACATATTAGTAAATTGATATATTGATCTAAAACCAAAAGTATATTGTTTTTATGAAAAATGTGCATAGGATTTAGAAGTTTTTGAAACAATAAATTGAAAAATAAGATTAATATTTAGAAAATATATAGGCCAGTTATAAAACGTTGGCGAAATCTCAGACGACGGGTAGGCAACTGCCACCTGAAACTCCTCTTTTAATATTGTTTATAAGACACAAACTGATGAAAATATAATATTTTGAATGTTTTGGTAATAAGTTTTAACTGTTTTTATTTCGATATATTTGTTTATTAGAAAGATATACTGATTTAAACTGGGAATATTTTACAAAAGGGACCGCGATATTTTGATCAGTTGCCAATCTCTGTTATTTATGTCTCTGGTGAAACCGATCAAAAGTTAACCGACAATATTGCACACAGTCCAGGCACAGGGACTCGTCAACTTCTTATATCTACCACCTCTATATACAATGAAATATTTTATTGTATAGAAGTGGTAGATATAAGAAGTTGAAAAACTTCGTGACGAGCCCCTGTGGTTCAGGTCGCATTTTCCTAGTTCTGTACAAGAGAACTATGGTATTTTTTCCTGCAAATCTCAGCACTTTCAGTGGTACTCTCTATTGCCAAATTTACTGTCACACAAAGAACGACAATAATAAGAAATTAGATTAAATATTTTGGTGAAATAGGGTAATTTATAATTTTTGATATTTTTCTAAACAAATATTTAAATCTTTCAAGCAGACACTATTATATTTGTGGATTTTTAAATTTAGAATGACAGTAAATCTTTCACTCAGTGAAAGAATTGTGTGCCTATATAGGTTCAGGGTAATTCTATTAGTCAAAATTCATCTTTTCAAAAGATAATATGTAATTGTAAATAATTCAAGAGTGTAGGAATTTTTCTCATGTCATAAAAACAACTGAGTACATTGCGTGCAAATGCAGGCACCCTTTGATTATAAAATCTTATTTTCAAACAAGTTTCTCAGCCAATCAGGCAATATGTTTTTTTTCTATCACTCTTAACAGAGAAATTGTCAAGAGCCTCCAAACTAAACATAGTCCCTAAAAATTTAGCAGAGCAATAGTTTACCAGATTGTTATCATCATAATACGAGTATATTAATGTATCATATGCAAAGACTGAATTAATATTCATTAATAAAAGATGAAATCTTGTGAAGATATATTTAACAATAATGAAATTAAGCTTCAAATTAAGGATCTAATAATGACCATTTCATTACTGAGCCCTTTGTTTTTGTCAATGAATTTGCATGCTTCTTGGAATGAGTAAATAATTACATTTTTCTTCTTTTAAATTAAAAATGCCACATTTATATAGGTATTTGAATACGAAGACTGTTTAAATATACATGTATGTTAAAACTTATAAATGTTCCAAGTATTATAGAATATTATAAGTATTTAAGGTTATTATCCATACGTCACAAAACAATGTCTGACGTAATTCATGCGTTCTTGTCTGTGCCCGATCTAAGTGAGACCTACCAGATGTATTTAACAAAAAACCAAGCTGACCTAAAAATTGATATAAAACAAATCTATTAAAAATCCTGACAACTTCAATCAATTATTAATCAACAGAATAAAAACATGACTGGGTTGCGTACTCCTTTTGAAATTATAGACCACTTACTTTTTTTCCTGTATAAACATCATTAAGTTGTAAGGCTGAATTAAATCTGAATCTTTGAACATTAATCCCTGAATGTCCATAAGCATCCAAAATGAAATCCTGAAGGAGATCGATTCCAGTGCAATAAGGGAGATAAATACACAAAGGGGAATAATTTGACCTAATTGTTAAAGTATATCATCTTTATTCTATATGCCTAGCAAAGAGCATAAAAATATTTCCTCAAAAATTGTTTTTAGAATTAAAATTATACATTGAAAAAAAGTTATTTCAATTTTTAAGGTGTCGAGCTAATGCTCGGCAGCCTTCTAGCGATCGTCTGGATTGGCAATCGTCCAAAATTCACGCGCTGCACCGCCTTTTAAATGCGCATTATTAAGAAATAAGTTCCTAAAAGTATTAAACGTATTACAAGATTTTTTTCCATTTATTCAACTAAATTGTGTACAAAATACCCAACTTTGCCTCCCTGGTGATTGACAACTCATTGCATAAGAATAAATTTGCTTAATCAAGAAATGGCGGATGAATACAATCAGGCATAAGTGTAAAGATTCACTAGATATTATTTTAGTTTATCGCTTACATTTTAATTGGAGACAGTGCCCGATAGAAATAACATTTTAGATGTAAATTTATTTGTTATCGGGCACGGTCTCCAAAATAAATGTAAGCGATAAACGTATCTAGTAATTTCGTTGCAAAAAATAAACTCGATAATGCAGTTAGTTTGGTCGAGCATTTTAGATAGCACGTGTTGTGGATTTGTTTGTAAACAACCATACCATAGGAAATCTTGTTTCAAACGGGAATTGAAATAAATAAATGTATGTTTTATTATTATAATTAGGGACACACTGTTAATGTATTCAAATTATGAACCTGTGAAAGTTGTTCAAAGACCGTTTGAAGCAGAAAGAAACAAATTATTTTTGAACTTTGGAATTTCTTCGATTTTTGCAATTATGATGAGTTATTGTATTAAAAAAGCACCACTACCTATTTTATAAGAAAATATACTGATTTTTGTTTTTAAAGCAGCAGAAAACATAATTCATATACTTTCTATTCTAAGTCTAATATCATTTGATATGACTATTAGTACAGAAATTCAAATTATTGGTATCATTCTATATAAAAGAAAAAAATGTCAGCTCGACGCCTTTGTGGCCGTTCCGGCCTTTGATTTTTAAAACAGACTTTAAAAGCAGTAAAAATAGTTGAATAGAAAGCATTTCAGGTAATTGTAACAGGCGTATGTGACTGCAATTTCTAAATACCGATCTCGATCCATAATACTTACCGATATTCAAAAATACCATCTTATGCGATTTATATAATACTTATTGTTCAAATCATGTTTTCTATTTAACAAAAAGCTAAACATACTTTTTAGAGAGATGAAATGATAAACCTATGCTGCGATGCAAAATTTTATTTTTACAGAAATTTTTTCAAAATATATATTTTTAATGAATTTTACCAAAAATATGCCCATTGTGATCCTAAAAAGGCCGGTCCTTTGGGTAATTTTATTTTCTATTGATTAAGGGCCTTAAGGGGTAAACATTATCAATATTTCAGAGAATTCTGTAGGTAAATAAATTATAAGAAATTAAATTCTCTTTGAAAATTTGTTTCATTTCATCTCATTTGAAAGCAATTTATCTATTTTAAACCGGGTTTTCCAAAGGAAAAATCCGGTTATTGAAATGGTGAAAATGGCGGGCGGGCGGGTGGCTGCCGGCTGCCAAAAGGGTACCCTTATTGTACGAATAACTCCTCCTACTGTTTTCATGATAGGAGGTGTGCATATTGCTAGGATTTTGATTTCTGATTATTTATGAAAAACATACCAGCTGTTGAACTTAGTCATTATTTGGCAAAAATATTGCATATTGAGTACCCCATTTTTCTGGATAGGTAGTGTTCATCAATTTAGGGTTGACAAATGGATTATGGATTCTGTTCACACAAAAGAAAACCCGGTTTGCTGTCACATTGACAGCTTTTCTCTTGTAGATAAGGAAGTGTAGCATTAAAGTATTTGTTTTGAAAAGTAAATTCGTTCATTTTGCATAGGATATCAGTCAAAAATGATTTTCTGAAAGTCAAATTTCAGTCTTAGGCTAATATTCTCAAAGTATGAAAAAAGCACCTCTTTCCGCAATCGCTTCTATTTTTAGAAACGGTCCTAGCTTTAATAATACCGATTGACCAGCCAACTGGGTAAAATTTGATAAGGATATATCCCCAGATACATGTTTGAGAAATTTGAAAAAAATCTGTACGTATTTTATGTAGTAGGGTATAGATCATTACCTTAATATTATTTAAATTTTCTGAATTAAGTCTTCATGAAAATTCATGAATGTTTCGATACCTTGAACCATATAATTACCATGTTATTATAATATCCCTTGTATTCTTGTATGTTCAACATTTGTTCATGAATTACATTTTATCAAAACTATATTCATGAATAAAAACCATTTTTATAAACAAGTAATGAACCAGTCATAAATATATCGTGAAACTTCATGAATGGTTCATTAAAGTTCCTAAAGTTATGAATTTCATCTCGCAAAGGGAGAACTCAGGTGACCTTCAAGGTCTGTGGGCCTCTTGTTCTGAGAAACAGAAGGATTATTTATTGTGAAAGAGCTAATTTGGAGAACCAAAGATGTATAAACAAAATCCAAATGTACATTTAGGAAAAAATATTTTAATAAGATATTGTATTGAAATGATGATTTCATTAATATTCAAGGGTTGCACATTCTTCAAGGGTTGCTTATTTTCTTTTTTGACAATAATGAATATACAGATTTATTTATCTGCATGTTCTTTTGTTTTATTGACACTTCTTTTAAAAGTTATGTGGAAAACATAGCAAAACCAGGAAAGTCAATTAAAAGGCTTTGTTTACTTGTTTAGATTTATGGAAATTACAAGCGAGACTTGGGAAAATGGGCCAAATTCCAGGCAAGAACGATCAAGAAGGAAAAGAGGGACATTGGACACACTGAAGTCAAACCCAACACAGGAATCGGAGCATACATAGGTAAATGAACCCTTACCAGGATTGCAGAGAGCTTTAGTCATTGTCAGTGTCCTTGTACATTGGCTTACTCATAATCTATGTAACAAATGTTGTAGAAACCAAACTAAATTTTCGACCAATTCTTTTTTCTAAAAATGGGCTATATTGCCCTATAAACGGGATTGACCCAAAATCCGAAAAATACGGTAGATATTGTTTATTGTTGTCTTTTGATCGCTCAAAAGAAATATGTATAATTCATATCAATCCTGTAGGAAAATATGTTCAGTACAGAAAACCTGAAAAAATATACAAATAAAAAAATCAAAATGAAGAAAAATCAAATATGTATGGTTACCTTTACCAATCTGATTTTCATTTCACTAGGGTCTTTTCTTAGTTTTTCTCTACTTTTAAGAATTGTTTTGAAATGGCATGAGAAAATGTTAATACTGGTACTGAAAGGACTATGTACAGTATTATGCATTTTTCTACCCCAAAATTTTAGTTTTTTAAAGAGCTTTAAAAATAAGGTGGCAGATAGTTGAAATCATATTGCAAATAAGTGTGTAAAAGGTGATCACCACAGTGACGTCCTAATGTAGAAATGACGTCATGAAAATTGTCTTAATTTGATAAATTGATGTTTTGTAGCAAAATATGGGTGTTTTCCGATGGTTTTTCGACTGGGAAATATCGAGCTCAGGCTTGCTCAAAAACCATTTTTAGTATGGTGTGTATAATTATAGGACGAAAAACATACGTTAAAATCGTACTTGAGCAGACCTGTGCTCTATACTTCCGAATGCAAAATATAAAGAAAAAATGACAATATTTTCATTGTTTTGCAAAATTTAGGTGACGTCATAGATAAACAGCGAATGAGTAATGATGACTGTAATCAAGATTAAAGTGATAGGCATCCTCTGTACAATGCTTTATGGAGATTTGATTTTTATACGACACTATTTAAAAATTGGTTAAAACTGAGGGGCAGATATTTAAAAGCATACCAAACATAGTCCTTTTATCAATATTTTTTAAAAAAAAAATTGATACCTGTTCATAATTTACAAGTAATATATTCACAGAGTGAAAAAAAAATTGCTATCAAGCTTGAAAGAAATGCTCCTAAATCGCATCAATTGGGTAGGAAATTATGTTCCATACATAAAACCAGAGAAAAAGAAATAAATTGCTAGATAATAAACATGTGAAACATGAAATCCATATCAATACTAGAGTATATTGGCTTTTTAGCTCACCGAGACAAAGTCAAGGGGAACTTATGCTACGCCCTTGGCGTTGGCATTGGTGTTTGGTGTTAGTTTTTGGAGCAGGTCTCATGTCAAAGTTATTACTGGTCCTAACTTCATCAAACTTTAATGATGCATATGCTCATACTTATGACTAAAAGAGCTTGGATACTGAATCTAAGCCATAAATTTTAGAAGCTGAAGGAGAGACCGTATAACTGCCAAATATAATACGCACTTTTTTCCAGGCCTAGGTGAAGCACGGGATATTATACTGCCGTATTACCTAGGCTGACCACAGACAGAACCGATATCCCGCTATACATCGTGACAGTACTTCATTATCACATATATATTAATATTGAACCCTTAGGAAATCATTGTTATAGCATATTATTAGAGAAAATGTATACTTTAAGTCTGTTAATCAATAAACTTTTTCAAAAAGGCCTTTAAAAATTGATTTGAACTGCCTATTCTTTATCTCCGTGTACGCTGCCATTACAGCTGTTATTAATAGAATGTTTAGATAATCCGGGCATGGTTAGCCACTTGCTGCAATAATGTAGCCCTTTCCTGATTTTTTTTTTTTGGGAGAGGGTTACAACTCCATAGGTGCAAGTGCGGGAGTGATTTACTCCCACAACGATTTCGGCTCAAATCGTATATAAATGACAATAGCATTTGCATTTATTACCTGAACTCAAACATTTTCATTGTGTATGGCATAAATTAATCCAAAAATATCAAGTATAGTCCATATATTGGTTATTTTTCGTGCTTGTCAACAACGCAAGTTGAATTTGTCCACCATGTTTACTGACCTTGATCGCTTTTATTTTGGGACAGTCAATGAGAATTCAGGAGTGGATCTTGAACTGAATATAGGAATTCTCCCATTTAAAACATAATTAACTCGGTAAATATGAATTTTCCATTATATATCCTTTCCTTAAATGATGTTTTAGTGATAGAACGAGGTAAGATTGCTTATTTACACTGACATTCACGTTATCAAGCCCATCAAAACTCCAAGCGTAAATCCATAAAATCACGCGAGAACTGTCATGGCTGCTGAAGAAGATGACCGGTAAACATGCTGGTGTGTTTTATCTGGTTTTGATTTATATTTGGTTAGTATGTTCAACCTGAATTAAAAAATTGTTTTATTTTAAGGAAGTCTTAACATAAAATCAATCTTTTCAAACCGAAGTCAACCGCATTAAAAAAATAATTTTGCTCCATTACAGAGATCTTATGGAAATGTAGCCCTCTCCAGTAAATATCAGATATAAAAAATCGGAGAGCGCTACATTATTGCAGCTAGGTTAGCCATGTGCTATTTGTAATCGATCTTTGAAAACAGCTTACACATCATTTGGGTCATTTTTAAGCATTTTCATGTAATGATAATTAATTTATTGCAAATAATTATGAATGTAAATAATCCTATAGCCCATTCTGTTAATTGAAGCCATTGTTGTGCTCCCAAGCGCTAAAGCTTGACACCTTGTTATCTCAGACACCCCCTAAGGCTATAAGTGTACTATAAACAACACAAATATATGTGCACATATTTTATTATGTTAAAGGCATCACAGATATCATTAGAAGGCAACTAACAATGGAATCTGTTAAAACATTTCAAAGCACAACACTTCAACAGTTCAATAGAGTCCCGTTTTGTAAGCAGGGTGTCACTTTCAACTAATCAAATAAATAAATAAATGACAAACATATATAAATAAAATGAAACAGCATGCAAAATAATAACATTGATCGCATCACAGAACTGATCACATAAAGCACTGAACACTTAAAATCCTTCTTTGATGTCGCTGTCCTCTGTAGATGTAGATTGAGTTTCCTTCCAGAGAATGTCGTCCTCAGATTTATCGAGTGCGTTGGAAATGCAGCATTTCTTGAAAGCACGGACGATGATCAAGTTCTTCCCACGCTTCTTTGATCCATGTGCAGATGGTGTCAAGTTCGGGTTTCCATATGCGTCCCCTAACTGTGTATGTATGCGTGTCACAGTACATCCACGAATTCCACTTCTGTCTAAGTTCGACTTTCATGGGCTTGTTCACTCTAACGTCAAGGGGCTGTAGAACACTGGTCATTCCTCCGGGAATAATAGCGATGTCTGTTTGGTGATTTTCTTTCAGGAAGTTCTTTACAGCTTCGAATCGATGGCAGCGGAATGCATCTAACACTAAAAGGCCTCGGTCAGCACCTAGATGTTGTCCCCACACTTTCTTGATCCAGTCTTTCGTAATGCCATCGCCAAACCAACCGTTGGGATATACGTTCACATAGATTCGCATAGGAAACTGAAGTTTCTGCATTATCTTTTGCTTGAATACAACGTTCCCCCATCAGCAGTGCAGGCAAACATAACTGTAAATCTGTTCTTTTCGTTTCCCGTTGTCTTGATGGAAACTGATGATTCTCCCTTGGGGTTGACAGTGCAGTGTCGGCGGGATGATCGAAAGTCAGAGGAGTCTGGTCTGCGTTCCCGATCTGTGACAAGTGTAGCGATTTCTCTTCCTCATCTTGATCACAAAACTTTGGAAGTTGGAGAGTTTCTCTTCATAGTCCTCTGGAAGTTTTTGAGAGATGTGGGTCCAGCGTTGGATGGAAAGGTTGTTTCTCTTCAGGAAGATGTAACACCAATCCATGGATGCTTTGAAGTCTCGTGCCTTGGGGTCCTTCTTGGCAATCTTTAGAGCTTTGAGGCAGATCTCGGCAGTTGAAACAGCATATCCCAGGTGTCTGCGTTCGGTGACCGAGTTGAGCAGCTCAGCTTCTATGTTGGGGAAAAATGCAGAACGCCCTCTTTCTGCCATCTTGGTCCTTGGTAGCTGCTGTAGTCTGTCTCTCTGACGTCTCCATAGTTGCACATTAGCCTCATTGATGGAAAACTGCCTTCCTGCTGCACGATATCCATGGGCCTCGGCATACGCGATTATTTTCAACTTTTCTTTTGCTGTGAATGACTGACGTACGCGGGTAGGTTAAGGCAACTCTGAGATTAATGATGGTGGCAATTATGGTCATTTTAAAAAATTGTTTATTTTTATTAAAACAATGCTAAATATTAATATCAAGTGAATGTGTTCAACAAGATATTATATTTCTACTTTGGAATCAAGTCGATCATTGAAGCTGCCGTGCCATGGTATCACGTGACGGTTAAAAATAGATCACATTTTACCTTAACAAAAAATCAAAAAGTGTAACACTACCCCGAAGTTCATTTGTATGTTTTATACAATAATTTGATCGGCAATTAGTTCATGTTTATTAGTATTACTGCTAGAATCTTATTGTTAATCGCATAAAATAAATATTGTCATTATTTATCGGAAACCCCCTCAACTTTTTCAATTTCATTGAAAATACTACGTATTTTTCAATTACAACAACGAAGCAAAGGATTCTAGCAGCACTTTTCAAGTATTTTAGGTCTTATGCTTTTGATATTTGCCAAATTCATCTTTCATAATATTCGGGGTAGTGTTACACTTTTGCCTTTTTTGTACACACTGACAGAGGAAAGGCAGATCAAGCCATATAAATGTTTATATGCTTACCTTATAACACTCGCTGATAAAACAAAATACCCATGCCTGTATTATCCTGATTATATCCTAACTGACAATCATCTAAATCTTGGGTATCTGTATTAAATATGTCTTATTTTGGCATTGTTTACACTGCATTCCGATGATTTGTCTCCCGACATTGATCTTCTCTATTAAACATGCTTGTGACGTCATCAATGTTAATAATACGTTTTATAGAGAAATCGAAGATATATTCAGTTAGAAGAGTTTCTAGTGACATTTTACGCCTGTAGTTTTTATAATTTGGACCAGAGATAAAGTTAAAATTGACAGGTTTCTTGAGTAAAATATGACATCATGTTGCTTATTGTGACGTCATATCGATCAGAGGAATTTTTACTCAATCGATCGCTGAGAGATGCCTTATCATACCCGCGTACCCATCTTAATGAAACAATATCTCACATGAAAATAATTTAATTTTTGATTTTCCTATCGAACCCAGTGCATTGTTTTTACAGACAGCACATAATTTATGTCTTTAACTGATTGCTTTAATCGGCATCATTTAAGAATTTAATTAGGTCTGTTATCTCCTATACATGTACAATGTTTTTTGCTAATCTGGGGTTGTGATGACAAAACAATAAACGCTTGTTAACAGTAATTAATTTTATTTATGGTAGAATATTTAATAATAGTTTATATAAAACAATGATTATGAAAATAAAGATATTACCGCGATGTTTTATTGACAATAAATCCATATCTAAGAAATTATCATGATTTGCTTATTTCCAATAGTGTATTTACGTGATGAAATTGAGCGTGTATAACTGCTTTGTTAATACTCAGGATTACCGTTTGGTCAGGTTTTGGGGTGTGTATTATACACCCGAACTAGCTTTTTTTCACCACTTTCAGGGTGCATATTATACACTACTGCGTATTATATTCCGTGAATTACAGTAGAAGTTTTTGGAGCAGGTTAAAGTTTTGGTGCCCTATGATAGCCTTTTCTAGCATATATCTGATCTTGTCTTCTCTATACTTGCTTGGATCGTGCATCTTATACTTGTGCACCAGACAGGCTTGAATTCTGAATCTGAGCCAAAACTGTCAGATGCAGGAGGAGGTTAAGGTATTTGGAGCAGCTTAAAAGATTTTGGACCAGGTGCCCTTTCAAACTACAAGGCCAATTGTTTCCATTTCTGAGTCATCTCGAGAAGCGAGCGAGTCCTAGTTATCATAGCCGTTTCTGCGAAAATTTTGCACTACATTATTCATGCGATGAAGAAAACAGCTTTTGTTTGCGTAATTGCTAATTCGAAAGGGTTAAACAATTTCATCTTTATTTACATATATAGTTTTTTTCTTAATTCTTATCTTTTTTTCTTGATGTTTAAAAAATAAAACAAATCAAAGTATTTTTTGTTAAATCGCTGCCCATGAATTCGACAACTTACATGGGGCAAACCTTGTTCCGTACTAATGAACGTAACCATTTGAGAAGTGCGTAAGAAGTGGAGATGTGCGTAAAATCTATTTTTAGAAAAACCCAGTTTGTTTACAGTTGTCTTATATTTATTGAGCTCGCAAAGCGAGAAGACCCTTGCTGTCATCAGCACTCTCGGAGTGGATTTTGAGCACAAACGTGAAATGATAATGTGCGACAGAATGCAAATAGTTCTTATTTCTTCATCATTGAAATAGATTGGTCCTCTGTATATCGTACGAAATATGTATATTGCTCGCGCATACAGACAGGCATTGCCAGTCCTATCACTGAAATATCAACAAAAGGTGTTAATAAAAATGTTATTCCTTTCTTATTCTTTGTCTATGAAAACATAACTAACTATGCTTTTTCAAGATAAAACATCCAACCTACCCCTCAGATAATATTTTTATTTAAACTAGATGATATCCCGCGCAAATGCTAAAAATTCTTCTACTCAAGAACTATACAATGCTACAATTTGTAAAATTACTATGCAAGCATCCTTAGTTATTTGATGTATCCTAGATCTTAGGATATGATGTCCAAACAAGTAGGCTTCTTTTTATGTATTGTTTAAAGTATTGTCAAATCTTGGAATATATGAGAAATTTTGTGAGTTTTACAAATTTTTAGAGTTTCTTATTTAAAAATTTCGAAAGAAAATGATACAAGAACTGTTGTACAGGTGAGCGATGTAGCCCATGGGCTTCTTGTTTTTAATTATAGATGCAGTTTTTCCCTTTTCATGCAATTTTTGTGTAATGAGTGACATCATATAAAATAAATTGGCTATTTGGTACTTGCATTTTTTTTAATGTGCCAGAAAAAGGGAAGGATAAAAGCTGTTAAGTACATGTAATACATGTATAAACAATTACAAGTATATATTTGATTGAATCTTTGAATTTATATCTGAATCTGAATTATACCAGTTAAGTACATGTAATACATGTATAAACAATTACAAGTATATATTTGATTGAATCTTTAAAGCTGAACAACGCTCGTAAATAGACATTGTCTGCCATATTTCTCTTTCATCACCGCTATCCCTACAACCCCTATTTAAGCCGCAGACCTCTTAACAGTTTAAATTATTTCGCTGTAGAGGTCTCACCTTTGTGGACGTACGTATTGCCTTGCCGTTTTACTCTATCGGGATGAAATTATCAAGTTTAACACACTTTTTTCTAGCCAGGAGAATACTAACATCAAATAAACTGGTCAATGCATTATTTACAAACAGAATATGCACATAAAATAAGAATTAATTGCATAAAATCCAAAATCGAAGGGTATATATACCAGGTATCTGTGTGACAGGGCCTATTTACGAGCAGTGTTTAGCTTTAAGCTTGAGAAATTACTAAGATTAGAATTTGACCAGCTCTCCTTTTACAGGAGTCAGATATAAAGCCTTAAAACAGTCTTCAAAGTACAGTAAGTCACTGGATGATTGAATATTGATTTTACTTGTACATTGTAATTTGTTGTTTGAATATTTAATTCTCTAAAAAATAAGTTTGTTATGGCATGTAAATTGGCTTACTGATACCTCATATGATTTTCTTAAGTTGCCTGATCATTTTGTTTTTTCTTTCAATTTTGCCTCTGGAAATCAATGTTTTTTCTTAATTCTAACTAGCATCTAGAGCACATATTTCACACATCTTTTTGCATGGAATAATATATGTCATGCATGTTTGATGATTTCAGCATTTTGCAATTCAAAAGCTAATGCTATATAAGGTGTAAGATTTTATTCTCTGTTGAAATTCTCCCTAACTCTATTATTGATGATTTTTTTTTTATGTTCATTGGCTCATAAATTATATTGTCATTGTGAAAAAATTTGAATCCCCCCTAAAATGCACTTTATTGAAACCCTTAATAGGCAATAAAAGCTTACAATAAAAATTTGATTAGTCTAAAAAATCTCTTTTACCATTATTAAAAGGTCAAATTAGAATAATGAGACACTCTGGTGACCTATTGCCACTGGTCGTACATTGTCTGTAAACAATTTTACATTATTATTTTGAAAACAAGGTAAATTGTCACTTTGCCATATTAAATTAATTGTGTGTTTTATTTCAGGAAATCTTGTTTAATTTTACCCCGTTCCGAAGGAGAAGGGGTTATACTGTTTTACCCTTGTGTGTCCGTCTGTCTGTCCTTCTTTCCTTCTGTCTGTCTGTCCATAACAAAAATTTCTGTTGCATTTTTCTCTGCAACAATTAATTACAAGAGCTTGAAATTTTAACACACTCTTTGTTTAGGCACGCAATATTTTGGGATTTATTTTTGAACCAATCGGACGTCATCTTCCTGTTAAATGAAGATTTTCTTTATTTTAAGCCTAAATTTTCAAACAAATTTTTTTCAAAGATTTATTTAGCAACTATTAATCGCAGGTGCTTGAAATTTTAACATACTCTTTGTTTAGGCATACCATATGGTGGGATCTATTTTTGTACAAATCGAATGTCAACTTCCTGTTAAATGAAGACTGTTTATTCTTAGCCTCAATTTTCAAACAAATATTCGTCAACATTTCTCAACAACTATTTATCGCAGATGTTTGAAATTTTAAAACACTCTTTGTTTAGGCACGCCATATGGTAGGATCTATTTTTGTACCAATAAGACGTCAACTTCCTGTTAAATGACGACTAGCTTTGTTTATTTTTAGCCTAAATTTTCAATCAAAATTTCTAGGATCTAGGATTTCTCAGCAACTATTAGTCACAGGTGCTTGAAATTTTAACACACTTTATGTTTAGGCATGCCATATATTGGGATATATTTTTGTACTGATCGAATGTCAACTTCCTGTTAAATTAAGGCTTTATTTATTTTTAGCCTAAATTTTCCATCAAATTTTAGTCAAACATTTCTAAACAACTATTTATCGCAGATGTTTGAAATTTTAACACACCTTTGTTTAGGCATGCCATATGGTGGGATCTATTTTTGTACAAATTGAACGCCAACTTCCTGTTAAATGAAAACTTTGTTTATTTTTCGCCTCAATTTTCAAACAAATATTCGTCAACATTTCTCAACAACTATTTATCGCAGATGTTTGAAATTTCAACACACTCTTTGTTTAGGCTTGCCATAAGGTGGGATTTATTTTTGTACTAATAAGTTGTCATCTTCCTGTTTAATGATGACTTTGTTTATTTTTAGCCTTAATTTTCAATCAAACTTTCGTCAAGGATTTCTCAGCAACTATTTATCACAGATGTTTGAAATTTTAACACACTCTTTGATTAGGCATGCCATATAGTGGGATCTATTTTTGTACCAATAGGAAGTCAACTTCCTGTCAAATATCCAAATGTCAACTTTGCTTATTTTATATATTCACATCTGAGCGGGGGTATTACAACTGAGCATTGGCTCACAAATATCTTGTTTCCTGTGCATTGTATGCTTGTGTGCATTTTAAATGAAACTGAATATTATAAAAGTTTGACCATTAAAGGTTGCAGGTCTCTTTTTACCAAAAGTTTACAAGTTTTGGCTCCTGGAGCTAGGGTATAGATAATCCGAGATGTTTCTGACTTCTGCCTACTCCCCCCCAATTTATGAATTGATGTTTTCAAACCTCAAATAATTAAAGGAGGGTACTTGTCAGAGGAGTCTTGGAGTAGGGTTTAGACTCAAAATTGAAGCTTGAAATGCAAACATGAGACTTCCTGACAGGTCAATCTAAGGGCTATGGTACTCAGGTGACCGTCAAGGCCTACTATGGGCCTCTTGTTTAGGAATATGAGACAGAATTCATGGACTTGGGCCATGATCTGTTTTGGATCGTGTGTTTGTTTTTCAATGCATGCTATTTTGATTGTTTATGGTACCAAATCAATATTAATGAATGATCGGATGACATACTGGTAATTTAATGTCCCATATGTGGAACAGTTATTAACTATATTATTAACTAAAGTCTCCAAAACCTTTCACTCAGTATGTATCATCAATACATGTACTATTAATAATGTCTCAGAAAATCACGCAAAGGAATTTAATTTAGTAACAATATTAACAGAGAAATATGAGAATATGTTTCTTTTAAGAACAATGTTTCTATTGATTATCATTTTGCTACATAGTCGGTGCATTTGTGAATTTATATTCAATTAATTTTCCAAATTCGGCATTTTTATATGATGAAATACAGGTTTAACCTCGAACAATAGTATATGTAGTCATCTAGTCGATAAGGAACTGAAAGTACAGAAACAACTTTTTATTTATCAAGAAAGAATGCAAGAAAACAAAACAGTTTTTATAGGATTTTCATGTTTCTCTATTTACTGCGGCATTGACCTCGTGACTCACAGATCATCTTGCGCAAAATTGGCTTGATTAAAAAATTGTTCAGGTGTGAAATCAGGTACTTGTAGTTATATCACACATACGCGTACCCATACATGTTTTAAATCTCAACCTCACTATTAGATTATTAGCTACTTTTTTGGTTTTTCAGTTTACTGAATATGTTTTTGTTCATGCCTTTGGTCTCAATATGTGTCTTTTGATTATATTCTGAATATATATTGAATTAACTGCATGCTATATGCAACTATGGCATTTGATAAAAAAGAAATAAAAAATTGAGATCTTGAGTTTTGTATACCTGAAATTTCGAAATGGACAAAATATAACTACATCTGTGGAATCATTAGAATTCATGGGGGTCAATTTTCATGGATTGCTTAAATTTTACAGGTTCATGGGGATGTAATTTTGTGTATAATCTTATACCTACAAAAGGAAATATATGACTTTATAACACTAATTTGTTAATTCGTAGAGGATGTTAATTCGTGGATGAGAGGTACCCATGAATTTCACGAAAATTGAGCCACCCTGAAATCTAATGATTCCACAGTACGGTAACTGCTAACCCTGACCCACAGAATGCTGAAGATCAGTACTCAATGCATTATTGTTGTTGTGTAATTATATAGAAAGATTGATCTACATTCGAGATATCATCTTTCAAAAGATTGGAGAAGACTGGATCTTTTTGGCCTTATTGGGTGTTGTTATGGCCATCCTCAGTTTTACAATGGACTTCATCATTGAAAAGTGCCAAGCAGGTCAGTACAGAAAGCAGTCTAAATTAAGATTTTCATATTATAATCTTTACTTTAAGATTGCTAATTAAAGAAACTTTTATGATTCCTGATGAAAAAATAAATTTAGAATGATTAATATAATTGTAGCGATCAGTATAAACTAACATTTAAACTATACTACAACATATGCGCGGAAACCAGGATTTTGTTAAATAAATGATGTGCCAGAATAATATAATTGACTGTTGCTTGTCTTTTTATCTTTGCAGCTAAGTTCTGGCTTTATCAGGAACTGGCTTTCTCTCCACCACTACAGTATTTTGCATGGGTGTCATACACATTGCTGTTCATTTTATTTGCTGTCGGCTTTTCTCATTTGGTTTCACCTCAAGCTTGTGGTAAGATCTCATTAATGCTCATAAAAAAACCCTAATTATTCCATCATGATAAAAATAAAAATTTGGTCTAGTGTTTTTGTTATAAAGCAGTTTAGAACTTCAAAGCTTTTTTGGCATAAGTTCTAAAGATAGGCATTTTGATAAAACCTTATTTATGAATTAGCCTTATTCTTACCCACAAGTGTTTAAAGCAATAGTTATTGGAGAATGGGAAAAGTATTTAAAAAAAAAATACAAAAACTGTAGAGGAGATAAGTCAGTTTGTCAAGGCAATGACTATCAACACAGTCTTTATCAAATAATGTATGTAATGAAAATCGTCCCATTTTCATGAATTGAATATAGATGAACTAGTAACTTTCCATTTTCTTTTTTTCAAATACAGGGTCTGGTATCCCAGAAATGAAGACCATATTAAGAGGTGTGGTGTTAAAAGAATTTCTAACATTCAGGACACTGATCTCCAAAGTAGTAGGACTATGCTCCTCTTTAGGAAGTACCCTTCCTATTGGAAAAGAGGTGAGATTTTAAAATATCTTGCATTTTTTTTAACCGGGGTTGAAATGGTGAAAATGGCGGGTGGGCGGGCGGCTGCCAAAAGGGTACCCCAATTGTACGGATAACTACTCCAACAGTTTTCAAGATAGGAAGTTGTTCTTTTGCAGATCAATTGTACATATATCAGAGGTGTGCATATTGCTAGGATTTTGATTTTTGATTATTTATGAAAAAAACACCAGCTGTTGAACTTAGTCATTTTTCGGCAGAATATTGCATAAGGATACCCCTATTGTACGGATAACTCCTCCTACAGTTTTCAAAATAGGAAGTTGTTCTTTTGTAGATCAATTGTATATATATCAGAGGTGTGCGAATTGCTAGGATTTTGATTTCTGATAATTTATGAAAAAAATACCAGCTGTTGAACTTAGTCATTTTTCGGCAGAATATTGCATATAGGGTACCTCTATTGTACGGATAACTCCTCCTACAGTTTTCAAGATAGGAAGTTGTTCTTTTGATGATCAATTGTACATATATAGAGGTGTGCTTATTTCTAGGATTTTGATTTTTGATTATTTATGAAAAAAATACCAGCTGTTGAACTTGGTCATTTTTCGTCAGAATATTGCATAAGGGTACCCCTATTGTAAGGATAACTCCTCCTACAGTTTTCAAGATAGGAAGTTGTTCATTTGCAGATCAATTGTACATATATCAGATGTGTGCATGTTGCTAGGATTTTGATTTCTAATAATCTATGAAAAAAATACCAGCTGTTGAACTTAGTCATTTTGGTAAAATATTGCATATAGGGTACCCCTATTGTACGGATAACTTCTCCTGCAATTTTCAAAATAAGAAATTATTCTTTTGAAGATCAATTGTACATATATCAGAGGTGTGCATACTGCTAGGATTTTGATTTCTGATAATTCATGAAAAAAATAACAGCTGTTGAACTTAGTTATTTTTCGGCATAAATATTGCATATAGAGGACACCATTTCTCTGGATAGGTAGTGTTCATCAATTCAGGGTTGACAAATGGATTATGGATACTGTTCACACAAAAGAAAACCCGGTTTGCTGTCACATTGACAGCTTTTCTCTTGTTTTTTGAATGGGTGCCAAAATCTTTCAAATTCTTAGCTTTTCTTATTAGATCACCTGAGTCACTCACGACAGGTGACCTATTCAATTGGTTTTTGTCAGTTGTCTTCCGTTGCGACTTGCATTGTGCATTAACAATTGAACATTTTTAACGTCTTCTTGAAACTAAATGGCCAATACTTTTCAAATATGATATGATGCATCTTTAGGATAAAAGAAGCATTAATTGTAAATTCCAAGACTTTTGCTCAACATGGGCCCTAAGGGCAGGGCAAAAATGGACAAGTTTTGACTATTTCGTAAAACTCTTTTTCTCTACTTCTGCACATATCAAAGAAAAACTGAAATCATAGTTATATAGACCATAAACCCCTCTACTAGAATTTTAAAATTTCATGTCCCCCTGGGTAGTGGTTTCGACTCCAGGGGAGTCAAAATGGTTATGTAGTGTAAATGTATATAATGTTAAAAATCTTTTTCAGCACTAAATAGAAACTGACTGCATGCTTAGAATGACCATAAAGCGAATACCACAATTGTACATTTCATGTCCTCCGAGGTAGGGGTTTTGACTCTAGGGCAGGGCCAAAATGGTCATATATAGTGTTCATGTATATAATGTTTAAAAATCTTCTTCTCTGCTACTTTAGATACTGAATAGAAACTGACAACATATTTAAGAAAACAATGAAGCCCTCTACTAGAATTGTTAAGAGTCAACAGGTGGCTGGTTACTTAATGGTGAATACACTGGCGGTAACTTGTTTGATGCAAGGAATAGTGGTCAGAGTGGATAAATATCTTAATACATGGAAATAAATTTCTGACAAAGTAAGTTTAGTTTAAACTCATAGAACTTGTATAACAAGCGATATCAGGAATTGTATGCAAGCGATTTTAATAGATGTTACCGGTATTTGAAAATACGATTCATAAGTGAAAAGCGTAATTGTTTAAATGTATACACTGATTACTTTACCTGCAGTTTAATGCGCCATTTTGTATTTTGAAAATGATTCGGGCCCGAAGAACACCAATAGAACATTCTATCTAAATAGATTCGGGTTGACACGCCGTGAAATCCATAAGACATTTAACAGCATATATGTCGTCACTTATTTACTTCCAATAAATATGTACTGAAAATCTGTGAAACATCAGCTCAGTAACATGAAGAAATGTGGTTTGTTTACTGCGTAAATGGCATCTCGATCTGCACGTGAAAATTTATCCGAGGTCGGTTAAGCGTGTTTGAGAGAAAGTCAGCGACAAGTAAAGCATCAACACCAATAGTAAATACTGTCTGATGAATGTTGAGGTAAATAAATGTTCGTACAGACAGAGTGAGTTACAAAATAAGGTTAATCACAGATCAGTCCAAATTAAACAAAGTTTTGTGTGTGTTTGAAGACACATGCACATTGTAATAGGTAAGTACGTGTGCCACTGATCGATTGAAGAAATTTATGTAATATTTTATTGTCAGTATCTGTTGTAAATTCTTTGGAATTATCTACAACAAAATAAAAAAATGATGCATAAAAATGATTGAATTTATCGATGTAGCACTATGCTGAAAAATAAAATGAGGATCCTGTTTAAAATACATGACTGTATCTATGGACAACAGTGTGTTTTTGTGTAAACCATAAAAAAACCAAAAGGCGATTATTGTGAGAACACTTGGTCAAATAATGCAGTAATTTTATTTTAGATTTTGCAGTCCTGATTCAAAGTTAAACGTCACAACTAGCAGTTGGTGAATAAATTATCAATACCACGTAAGAGTGGGCGGGTACCAAATCAGCCAATTAAAACGCTTCTTTTATAAACTGCAACCCGTGATTCGAAATGTTTAAATTTTACATCAAATAGTGTCATCACTCAACGCATCGCTTCATCAGCCGAAGTGTATACATACAAGCTAGATTTGCGTTAACATGAAAAATAAGGATTGGGAGGTCAACTCTCTTAAGTGTTATAGGCTTCCTTATAGATTGCCCTTCATCCTGATCATCAGAGATGCTTAGATAAGTGGGGCATTCTATTTCATATGCCTTCTGGCATTCTCAAGTTGACATTGAATTCTTTAAAGCTTCTCAATAGATGTCTAAAATCCATAAATTGGCATTGAAGAGATAAAAGTCATAAGCTTTAGATTGTTCTTATATCCATCTTAAATATGTCTTCAAGAAATAAAATCTAATCTTAAAATATTTATTATGGAAAAAGAAGAATACAAGCAATCAAAGTTTATTGCAACAACCAAAAAAATTGGTCCTTATTACACTAAAGAAATATTACAATATTTTTAAGAATCAAGACAGATAATTCCTCAAAATGAAAATTAAATCCTGGATCAAATCATCATCAAAAGTTCTGTAAACACTATAAGTATCTTTTCTAGATAATGCTGCTCTAGAAAATTCATTTTAGTCTGGAATGGCTGGGTTGTAAAATCTGGAAAGTAGATGCCAAAGTCAAGTAAGCAGTGGATCAAATGTCTTTTAACTATCTTCTAAACTATTTACCTAATAGTGTAGAAGATTTTTTTCCCCTAGGCCTATATATGTTTTTATATATATATATATATATATATATATATATATATATATATATATATATATTATACATGATATTTTTCTGAAGAAAAAAAATATGCAATGCATAAAATCCCATACAGGTTTAAATGCAATAAAAATGTTGGGACCAAACAGAATAATACTACAAACTAGCTTTTTCAGCATAATTCTTTGTTCCTTCATAATCAGTCTCTTATATTTAAGATCTTCCATTTCCAACGGAAGACCTTGTACTGATTCTGTTGGAAATTCTTCATTATTATTTTTCTTCTTTTTCTTCTAGACGTTTCTTTAAACCTTAATATCTCGCTTGTTTGTCATCAGATTTTATTCAAATTTTCAGAGTATATTGGAAATGTCAATAGCTCACTATAGCACAAAACATTATGAAATCGCTACTTCCGGTTTTGAGTTATTCCCCTTTGAATATTTTTTAGTGGGTCTTGTGTACCCGCAAAGGCTCCGAGTTGGTCCGTAGCAAGTAGTTTTAATTTACAAATCTTTAATGTGGACATCTTGAACGTTGTCCTCCCAGTTTTATATGTTTGATTAACCCAATTATACTACTTAAAAAATCACATCGAAATTTATGTTTCAAAAAATGCTAAATTTTGTTTATATCTTTGCTCCATAACTTTTTAGTTGTAAATATTTTCTAAACACATATAGAACAAAAGTTGTGCAAAATATTATGGGCTTTCATTTGATGCCATAAAAAAGGGGCTAGCCCCTTAAATTAGGGGTCTAGATCCCTTAAAAATCTTTGCTTTATAACTCTAAAACAGTAAATTTTTCGATATGGGCGTCGCTAAAAAATGTTGTTTGTGATCTTATTATTCTCATAAAACTGTTTTTGTGTTCGGGTATTGCATAATATGAGGGTAAAAAGTAATACATGTAGACCAGTACTCGTGGCAATTTGGCAAAGTTAACGAAAGTCTTTGTGCATACAAATGACATAAAGTTAACACAGAAAGTATACCGGTTTATACGGGATGCCTTAATTCATAAGAAAAAGATTTTTTTAAGTATACATGCTTTTATGTGAGGACTATAAGTCATATTTTGTTAAGTTCTTATAGTGAACAATCCTTTAAAAACGAGAAACAGAAAATATAAACATTCTTTTTCCTTTCTAGTAAAACTCAAATTTTGGATTAAAAAAAACCCCTTCTACGTAATACATTTTAGTTATCATACTGCATGCATTTGAAATCTATCTGGGATCTGAGCTGTGAGTGTGTACCATTACATAACCTATCTCTCGGCCGTGGCCGAGAAGGTCGGTCGCGGCTGGACTACTTAGCGGTCAGCGGTTATCTAATACACACGATTCGCGTCTTACATATATGTGTTTATTTTAGCAGCAAACACAAGAACTGTTTTAATTGTATGTCAGAAAAGTTTCTTCATCTTCAATTGATTTAATTAAACGATAGAGTATAAATAAAGAAAGCGTTCTGAAAAATAGTAAAAGTGATATTATTCCAAATCAGAAGCATCGTCAGACATAGATCAAGGTGGGTTTGTAAGTCTTAAATATTCTTAAATTGTACAAATAATGATTAATGTTTAAGATCAACACAAAATCCCCACAAAGATTAAACCTTTAAATGATGATCATCCCTCATACATAGACGAGGAGATCCCGCGTGAGTGGACAAGTGATCCGCGGTAGTTTCTTGTGCTTCTACCTTATCACACGTGCATGTTTATTGATAATTTGTACAAACACCACTATTAAATTGTTTGTTTTATTTTTAATTTAACTACATTGGTTTAAGACGAAACGATAAATTTATCTTACTTGTACAGTTGATTTAGCATTGGTTTAAACGATGGTGTATAAAACCAGATATAGAAACTTGACCATCAATGGAATAAAAGTAAGCCATCATTCCGAATCTAAATATGCAATTAAGGCCAATTTTATATTTAAAAGATTAAATACAATACAACGCCGAGATTTTGACCGGTACATGTAAAATTAACTTGTGTTTCAACATAAGATTAATATATTTAGCCATGATTATTTCCGTTTATTAATGCTGAAACTTAGGAATTAATATTCGACCAACACAAAATTGTGTAGAAAGTAAATTTAAAGAAGTTTTCTTAAGAGTTGTACTAAATGTAAAATTTAGCAGGGTGTACAAAGCGCGGGAATTAACACTTTAAACATATTAAAATATGATACAATATTTCGTGTATATGACCTCTATTCTTTTTGTTGCAGCTGCATGACTGGAAAAAAATTCTGCAAACTTTTTTATTTATTTCAAAGCAGGGAGTGGCTGTGCAGTGCGTCGTTTCTCTTTTCTAAATTTTGTTTTTTAGGTCTTTAAGCCAAATTTCACTTTAACTATTATCACTGTCCGAAAAAAGAATTTCAGATAAAAGACTGTATCCTTACCCGTCCCGATTCAAATTCCTCATTTTATGCATACAGTCTTCATCTATTCATACAGACGTAGAGTTGTCAACACGATTTGTTTATGTTTTACAAATTAATCTGTATGGTTTACAACCAATCTGCAGTGGTATAAAAATTATTGTAATATAAAAACGCTAGATAAGTATGAACATATTTTTTTGCATATCTTAAACTAAAGTTGTCAGATTCAAGATAACTGGCCGATGGTTAACTTGCCCAACACTTTCCACCATGACGTTGATTAGTCAGTTACCCTGTTCTGGAAAGTTCTATTCATCAAAACTAAAATCGCCCATTCAAGAAATTCAAATTCCTCATTTTATGCATACAGTCATCATCTATTCATACAGATGTGGAGTTGTCAACACGATTTGTTTATGTTTCACAAATTAATCTGTATGGTTTACTACCAATCTGCAGTGGTATAAAAATTATTGTAATTTAAAAACGCTAGATAAATATAAACATATTTTTTGCATATCTTAAACTAAAGTTGTCAGATTCAAGATAACTGGACGATGGTTAACTTGCCCAACACTTTCCACCATGACGTTGATTAGTCAGTTACCCTGTTCTGGAAAGTTCTATTCATCAAAACTAAAATCGCCCATTCAAGAAATTCAAATTCCTCAGTTTATGCATACAGTCATCATCTATTCATACAGACGTAGAGTTGTCAACACGATTTGTTTATGTTTCACAAATTAATCTGTATGGTTTACTACCAATCTGCAGTGGTATAAAAATTATTGTAATATAAAAACGCTAGATAAGTATAAACATATTTTTTTGCATATCTTAAACTAAAGTTGTCAGATTCAAGATAACTGGCCGATGGTTAACTCGCCCAACACTTTCCACCATGACGTTGATTAGTCAGTTACCCTGTTCTGGAAAGTTCTATTCATCAAAACTAAAATC
The DNA here is from genome assembly GCA_033439105.1 of Magallana nippona. Lineage (NCBI taxonomy): Eukaryota > Metazoa > Mollusca > Bivalvia > Ostreida > Ostreidae > Magallana > Magallana nippona. Next base: position 33,848,060 of record CM065922.1, read on the forward strand.
GCCCATTCAAGAAAAGAATTTACTCATCTTATTTATTCAACATTTGCTGTATCTTAATTTCTATGTATACCCTAAATAAGTTCCCAGTAAATATCCTCACTCTTTACGTAATCATTCAATATTATTTAATTGCAAGCATATATTTTGATGCAAATTCCCACTGACTCGGATCTGCCAAAGCGTGTCCACCACCTTACTCTCATTTTTGCTATTTCGGGTTGGTTTATCGAAAATGAAAGATGGTTTTTTAATTCATTTCTCAATAATTACTTATTAGGTAAAATTCAATTATAGCTTACCGACATCAACTGACATGTGATGAAATACTAGAGGTGTAAGCAATTACTCTGGTGCAGACATTTTGTAGTTTATGGACGAAATGTCTTAATTTATAAGTATAGATTGATATCACCGTGACGCAAGTTAAACGGAGAATTCGCCTGTTATGAAAATAACAGTATGAAAGTGAGTCTCGTTTTGGATTTTCTGAACTTACTATTATCATATTGACAATCCAGTCTGATGAAAACCACCCCTTCTCCTTACACTTGTCAGGGTCTGGTTTGATAGATATCGATAAGAGGTCATCTTCACATGACCTCTACATTTGCATACAATCGAAATATAACCCCAATTTATCACATACTTGCCTTTATCTGTTTTATGAGAGATGTAACTCTTCAATACTCTGCAGTTGGAGGTTACATAGAAAACAGGCATGAATTAATTTGTCTGTCAACTTTTGAAGAGTTCCAATTCATTTTCTAAAGCCCTGATTGGTCAGAAGTTATGTTCGTGTGAATATGACCTCCTTTCAATACTTGTCAGATCCTGACAAGTGTAAGGAGAAGGGGATGGTTTTATTAAGACTGATCGACAATCCTATCTTCACTTAAAGCTGTAACGGAAGACCTCCTCCGTCGTCCGTCCGTCCGTCTTTCTGTCCGTCCATCTGTAAACTTTCACATTTTGAACTTCTTCTCTAAAACCACCAGGCCAATTTCAACCAAATTTGGCACAAAGCTTCCTTATGGTAAGATGAATATAAATTGCAGAAATGAAAGACTGATCTTTATTCAAAGCAGAGAAAACCTCGAAAAAAAGGGGGTGCATTTTTAAAAATTTTCTTCTCAAGAACTACTGAGTCAAATTCAACATAATTTAGCATAAATAATCCTTATGGAAAGGAAAATATAAATTGCAAAAATTATGGGCTAATTCTGTTTCAAATTTGAGTAATTTACGAAAATAATAATAAAACAGAGAGAATTGGGTCAATCAGTTAAACTTCAGGCTCGATATTTCATATATCGAAAACCAGGTTAGAGACAGAGGACCAGTCTAGTTCTTTGTTAGAAGCAGCCATGTTGGATGCATGATAAACGGGTCAAACTGACAAAGATGAATTTGCTTGTTGTGCAACAGTTTACGTGTGAAGGGAATATTTGAAACATCCAAAATATATTTGTGCCGTTTTTGTGAAGTAAATTGAGGTTAAATATTTCAATGCGTTGACATTTTCACTTCTGACGGTGGTTTTAGCTTGTTTTGATTTTCGTTTTGTTTCTTTTTAACTTGAGGGGAACTATCACCTGTATTTTGGAATTTTTACGTATAGAATCAAATAAAGTCTTCGGTAAATCAGACAGCTAATTGTTTACATGTACCTGGGAAAAATGAGCAAAATCTGATGCACTACTATTGGTACATTTAATTCGGTACGATCTCTACGTAATGGTTGATTAATGCAACATGTTTTGTTAAAATGCTCATCATTTTCAGTCTAAACAGAGATTATTTTCGCTGCTAGAAATATATAAGTATATATATGATGAAAAATAAATTGTGTTCTTTCTTTGTTTTGGTGCATTTTTTTTTTGTTTTAATTGTTTTCAATTTTATATTTACTAACTGTATCTGAGAGTCAAGCTTCGAGTTATAAGCAAAATACAGAGCTTTGTGCACAATGCTATGTTTGTACACAGAGCTGAGGTCATGCTTTAGTTTGTTTATATTTTCTATATTTTAAATGCAGCTATGCTGAATAGGAAATACCAAGTTTAAAAATCTTAAGTTGAATGTAATTAACTCATTTGAACAAAAACGTGATTCAAACCAAGCTATGTATCTTGTTTATAATTCTAGGATTGTCGCTGAAATTTTGGTTGATCATTAGAAATGTCTTGCTAAAAGGATGATATGCTGTAACTACTTTCTGGGGCCCCCTCCTTATTCGATTAATTATATAGAATCTACACCAATTTTGATAGCTTTTCAGACACAAGTAAATAAAACCAACGTCTTTAAAATGGTTTCCATAGTTCTGACACATTACTGTTATGGGGATAAATGCATTATCGCTATTCTTAAGAAAATATTACAGCAGAAAATCATCTTGGTTTGTAGCCATTTGTTGTTTTTGAATAAAGATGAAAATAATAGGTGGGCCTTAGTAAAATAGAGTGATATGCCTGTCAATACATTGATTATAATAGCTCTTTAACATATCACGTAACAACATTTTTCATTCAAGTGTATTAATCGATCAAGTGAGTAAGGTTATAAAACGTCACATGAGTTCATGCCATGTAATCAACAATCGTTTATTAATGGGGAAGACCAGTTAAATTTTTTAATGTTTTTAATTTGAGCGCATTGAGGTACAATTTTCTTCTTCCACATAAAGGAATTTTTTAAATAAAATACAATAACTAGTAAGTAGTTGAAGAAGAAAATAAACCTATATGCTCATATATTTTGATCACTTTATAAAGTGTGGGTGGTGGGGGGGAAGAACTAAAATAAAGGGAATTGGAAGTTAAAGTATACCCTACCAAAAATTTAGTTTAATATCTTGCATAAGATCTTTTTGCGGTAAAAATGGTATTTCATAAAGGTACAATGTCAAAGATTAAGTGTATGCAAAAATAAGTGTAAAATTCGGATACTGTATGGTATTTATTTTTTTTATTCTACTGAGGGGCCATATGGCACAATATCCTTTGAACGCCCATACATGTATAAAGCCATTGTTGCTCAGGTGAGCGATGTGGCCCCATGGGCCTCTTGTTCCTTTTTGTATCCATCCATCTTTGTAGCTAAAGTAAAAAAATAATATTTCAGTTATCTAGAATGTATAACTATGTAACTTTATCCAATATACCGTATTTTTCGGGGCATTTTTTCAGGCTGTGATTCTGGATACCGCGGGAGCATGACTGCTGATATCGCTTGTTATGCAAGCTGTATGAGAGTAAACAAAACCTAATTTGTCAGAAATACCTTTTTCTTAATTTTATTTCCATGTATTTCAATATTTATCCACTATGACCACTGTTCCTTGCATCAAACAAGTTCTGGCCAGTGTATTTGCCATTACGACACCAGCCACCTGTTGACTCGTGGCATAGTTAATGTTTAACAATTTCTGGTGAAGAATGCACCTGTCTCGTGTCACACATCACAGGTTATTCGAGTGCAGCAAGATTAGCAATAATTGTGATTTGATTTAACTTATTTACTTTGTGTCCCGTTATGCAGTTAAACGTTATTGCTTTACATAGGTACTGTTTTAAAGTAGATCAGTCATTTGTACGACTTGATAATGATTGAAGATATACTACATACAAACGTTTCTTCACAATTTTTAGTTAACAATAGGCAAATAATTGGTCTATTTTATTGGACCCACAAGGGGTTCAAAGTTTGATGTAGGTGTATATGTTTAAGAACTGTAATGCTCAATACATAATGTGTCTATAAAATCATCCTGTTACAAAAGGAACTAAATATTTAACATAAGAATATCCTACTTTCTATTACATTACATTGTCCAGATATTTTGTATATGATTCCATAAAACTGATTTAATAATGGCTATTGTTGCTCGGGTGAGTGATGTGGCGCATTGGCCTCTTGTTACTGAGGCTGGGAGCGGGAAATAAGAAATAAGTATTGACTGTACTGTACCCATCAAGGAATCAACTTTATTTTGATGTTCAATCAAATCATGCTATACTCACACTTTGTATGTTTCAGGGTCCTTTTGTACACATTGCAAGTATTGTTGCAACATTACTTGGGAAATTAACAACTTTCAAAGGAATATATGAAGTAAGTACAATTTGCCTTTTTAGCTTTTAGCTTTTAGTTAGATTTTATGATCATCTGTTGTTTGTTCATCTCTAAACTTTTCTAATTTTTAACTTCAGAATCAATTACTAGCAAATTTCAAACTTGATACAAAGTATCCCTAGGAGAAGAGGATTTTAAATTGTTTTAATAGAGACAGTGCTACAATTTTTGACATTACCATACAAGCATCCTTATCTAGTGTAGATTTTAAGTTAATCAAACCTTGACCCCCGTGCCAACACTGGGTCCTCAGGAGGAACATAAACATACATGCCAACTTTTGAAAATCTCCATGGGGGATTTTACGCGCAACAACATTTTCTTAGAAGGAAAATTTGCGGCGCAACGACATTTTTAGAAGGAAAATTTGCGGCGTTTTGTCATGTAATTGGTTTACATAAACTATTGTGCTCTTAGAAATTCATGATCTGTTTCTTTATCTATCCGTTTCCAATGGAAGACCTTCCTATTATTGTGCTGGTTAAGATTATTCTTATTAGGGTTTTATGTTTCCAACGGAAGACCCTCTTGTTTTTCTTCGGTTTCTTTTTATTGTTTTCGTTAGGTTTCTTTTTCTCTATTTTTCACTATTATTAAGGTCTTCCGTTTCCAACGGAAGACTTTATTGTTATTCTTCGGATTCTTTTTTTTCTTCTTTTTATTTCTTACCAATTTTGTGCACGCGATATCTCAGAAACGGCTCGACCAATTTGCAAGAAATTTTCAGATCTTACTAACTATGTTCTGAATCTTATCGGAAATTGTTTTGGTTGATGATGTCATTTTCGTTTTTTGAGATATTGGCATTTTAAGTATTTTTAGGGGGTTGGTTTGTCCAAGAGTGTTCCCATAAACTACTAATGATATCGACTTTAAAATTTCAGGGATGAAAGACAAAAGACTGTTAATTTGTACAAAAGCATTCATATTTGCCTAGCATATAGAACCATTTCTTATATGTCCATTTATATTTTTTCCTGATAATCTGATAAGAAAAAAGTCATTTTCGGTTAATCTGATAGGATTGTGACCGTGTAATAATGATTTCCCACCCTCTTACACCTGTACATTCCTTTGTTTAATTGGTTGACCCTCGCTTGTGTACACAGTAACTCTCTACATGACAGTAGTAACACTTCAACGCACATGTGTGGCTCCCTCCTTCAATAGATGAAAGCTACCGACATTGATAGTTGTTCTGGATGACCGCATACAGGACTAACCTTACCTGTGTACACATTTTTGCTTGTAAGTTTACGATTGATGCTGAAATTTTGGTTGATCATTATAAACGTCTCGCTAAACATTAAATACTTGTACAGAAAAATTAAAAGGATGATATGCTATAACTACATGTACTTTCTGGGGCCCCTTCTTATACGATGAATTATATGATATATCTACACCAATTTTGATAGTTTTTCTAACACGAGTAAACAACAACGACATCTTTTAAACAGTTTCAATAGTTCTGACACCTTATTATTACGAGGATAAATGTATTATTGTTGTTTTTAAGAAAATATTGCAGCGGAAAATCATCTTTGTAGCCATTTGTTGTTTTTGATTAAAGATGAAAATAATGGGTGGGCCTTAGTAATGTAATAGGGAAGGAGGAATTGAGCATATAAATACATTGAAAACATATGGCTGGACCAGGAATCGAAACCGGGACCCTTGCAACTCCAGGCTACCACTGAGCCATCCAGGCCAATATCAACGGTCCATGATATAGCCCCAACTACTACATTCCTCCTTCCTTAAATGATCTTTGCCCTCGAAGATCACTCGTGGTTCTTTCCTTTGGCAGGCGTTTATCTGTTTTTTCCAGGGGTTGGTTTTGGCACAATTTTAAATGTAATAGGAAACAAGGAATGAGCATATAAATACATTGAAAACATATGGCTTGACTGGGAATCAAACAAGGGCCCCCCCCCCCCCCCCCCCCCCCCCCCCCCCCCTTGCAACTCCAGTCAGGAGCTCTTCCACTGAGCCATTCACTCATCCAGGCAGATATCCACGGTCCATTTAGCCCAACTACTACAGTACATTAGAATGATATGCCCACAGTCAATACATTGATTAGAATAGCTCTTTGACATATCACGTAACAACATTTTCAGTCGAGTGTATTCATCGATCAAGTGAGTTATAAAACGTCACACAAGTTACGCTAGGTAAACAACAATTGTTTATAATGAGGAAGACCAATTAAATTTTTGAATGTTTTTAATGTACCTATATGCTCTCATTATTGGGTGGGGGGGGGGGGGGGGGGGGGTACTAAATAAAGGGATTTGAAAGTTAACAGTGAACCCCTACCCAAAATTTAGTCACATATCTTGCAAAGGATATTTTTATTTTCGGTAAAAGCAGTATTCCATAAAGGTACATATGTCAAAGATTACATGTAACTATATGGCCATATGGCACAATATCCTTTGAACGCCCATATAAAGCCATTGTCGCTCAGGTGAGCGATGTGGCCCATGGGCCTCTTGTTGAGATTACTATACAAGGATTCTCAAATAGTGTAGATTCTAAATTGCTAAAGCCAACCATAAACCCCGGACCAATACTGGGGCCCCAGAAAGGGGTTCAAAGTTTAAAATAGAAATAGCATATTATGCTACGAAATAGAATGTTACAAGGAACTGTTGTTCAGGTGAGCGATATGGCCCGTGTACCTCTTGTTTTCCACAAATTTTGTGCACGCGATTTCTTGAAAACTATTAAACTGATCTTGACCATTTTTTCACAGATGATTGGACATGTGAAATCTTTGATGTCGTCACATCCAGTTCCGATTTATCGCTTATTTTGTAAAATTATACAACCAATTTTATACAGAGCTGGTCTTCGAAACTATCAAAGATAAGATAATGAAATTTTCAGGATAGGTATACTATAGTATGAAGTTGTGCACTATTTAGTTGTTTTTTGCCAGTGGCACAATTTCATAGAGCTTGCTTAGGCATGAAATTTGGGTACAAATTATTAATCAAAATTTTAATATGTTTTGATCTGTATCTTTTTATCAATTGATATTTTTTAAAGCCAAATATAACAAAAGTTGCAGAGAAATAAGTTCTTTCCTACGAAATCAAGAAAAAGGAGCTTGCCCTTGTAATTAGGGTCCAACAAAATCGTAAACTCGAAATCAAGAAAAAGGGACTGGTTCCTCCAATAAGGGGTCAATAAACTCGTAATCTCTATAACAAATAACTTAAAAACGATCAAAATTTTGTAATGCATTATAGAAGCAAAGTTGTTGATCATAACAATATCTGTGTCACAAAATCTTTGTTACATCGGTTTATTACATAATTAGGGATTTTTAGGGGGCTAAAATTCACAAAAATGACGTGGTGATAACGAACAGTGTTCAAAATCAAAAGTCCAAAGGAAAAATACAAAACAGGAGCAGAGGAAAAATGGACCTCTAAAAAATGATGTGCTCTTTACTACGAAAAGTTAGAGTTATCTGTTCATTTTTTTTACTGAGTTATCTCTATGTAGGAAGTTATTTTATATTTACTGTCGTCTGCACTTTGCTTTGTGATCGTAAACATACGGAGTTTAACAATGGATCGAAAATCAGGTGAACTTACTAATGAGGTTAAAAATCTAATCATATCTTTGAAAATTTAAAATCACAAAACTTGTGAAATTGTTCGGTTGTTGAATATTAGTGAATCTACCGTTCGATCTGTTTGGAATAAGTTTATTAAACAGGGAAGTGTGGAAAATTTACCTCGAGTTGGTAGACCTCGAAAGTTGTCACACAGAGATGAAAACTGGATAGGTCAAAAGTAACAGGTACAGGACCTTAAATGACATTACACTGGATTTTATCGAAGGAAAACATCGTACAGAAACTGTCCATAAATGTACAGTCCAGAGATTTCTCAAAGAACAGGGATATAAACGAAAAGTTGTGCGAAAATGCATGGTTGTTCGTGAAGTGAACCGAAAAAAGCGATTATCTTGGTGTTTAGAGAAACGACGATTAACAGTGGAACAGTATTGGAACAAAGTAACATTTTCTGACGAAAGTCAAGTTGTTATTGGTGAAAATCACAGAGTTTATGTCTGGAGAAAGGCAAATGAGGCGTATCTACCTCAGTGCATGTGCCCCCCTCGTAAGCGTTGAGTTGCAGTTATGGTGTGGGGATGCATAACTTATGATGGTGTTGGGACTTTGTGTCTTGTTGATGGCAACATAACTGCTCAAAAGTGTATTGACATACTCGACGAACACTTGTGGCCCAGTTATAGCGGGGCATTTTACTGATAAACCTTACCTTTTCAAAGATGACAATGCACCCGTGCACAGAGCCAGGATTACTTGTGAATATAAGGTAAATAACAACATTCTTTCCATCACATTGCCGGCACAGTCCCCGGACATTAATATTATTGAAAACATTTGGTTGAAAATAAAGCGCTCACTCTAAAACATGGCCAGAGACATTACTACCCAAGATGAACTTTTTAATGTTATACTTGACATTTGGCAAAACATCGCCCCTGAGTACGATAAAAACCTGTACCTATCAATTCGTATCCAAGCTGTTATTAGATCCAAAGATCATCTCACGAAATATTGAGAAAAGTAAGTCAGTTTTACATACTTTTTAATAGTTTTATATTTTGAAGCACGTCCCTGTTCACGGCCGCCATTTTGAAAAATCGCGAATACTTTTGCTATAGCGCTGTATTTGCAGTAAAAAAATTACATTGGAAGTAAATGTAAAGGGATATGTTTGACATTAAACTAAACATACATGTGTATCACTATGGACAACTAATGTATGTATTAATATGCATATGGCTGTTGTTTATAATTGCTATTGTTTATTAAAAAGTAAAAGGCAATTTAAATACTAAATTTTTGTTTTAAAGAGTTTAATATACGTAGGGCAAATCGACCAAGGTTCGGACAATTTTCGTTTTGCTTTACGGCAATAAGCTACATATACAAAAGTCAGTTGTCTATAATTATTTTATCAAGGAGAATGGATTTCGGAACCTTTCTGGAGTCATCCAGCGTAAATATGCGACTTATATATCATTTACATCTGTATAACACCATGGTAAAGAAGAGATGTCATTTGTGCCATGGTTCGGACGCGTATGACCGAGGTTCGGACGATCTGGATTATTGTAAATTTGGACGATATTTATTAATTTACACATACATATTAGATTTATTACACCCCCTGATGATCATTTTATAAAGGTTTACAATTTTTATAAAGTTCTTGACCTTCTCTGTGCTGCCCCTCCCTTTGAAAAAGATGATATAACAGTGTAGTGTGTGGGACATTGTGTTTGACAGCTGCTCTCCTAACAGACATGCCCTTGCGTACATCGTGATATGCCGCTAGCATATCATATCTGAATAACTTTTTGCTTTTTGTTTTCATCTAAATAAAAAATAATTTAAAGATATTTGTTTTCAGTTTTTAATTATATACTGTAACATTAAAATTTTGCCAAAAAAACCTACACAATCAAAACATTACAATTTCAAGTCCATAATCTTTCCCCAAGTCTTTAATCTCATTTAACACTTGTTCATTGTTGCTGCACTTGAAACCTAAATTGCATTTCTGCTCAGGGACAGTGTGTCTCTTTGCTATTTTTCTACAGGGCCTTTGGCTTTGAGATAACAGGGACCCTGAACTAAATTTTGTCTAAATAGTTTTGAAATAACAAATGCATTGGGACGGCAAAGGTAACATCTTTTTTCTCTGTATTCACGATCTTGATAGACAGCAATAGCATTTATTTATCTTGGATTTTCGGGCTCGTGTTTGAGGTAATAAACGGGCCCAACTGCCAGTTCTCTTCCACCCCAATGGTGCATACCCACGCAGTACACGCCCCTTACAATGACATTTTTCATTTCTTTTTTCTGAAAAATTTTTACCTATTTGTTTTATTATAGAAAAAGAGGTTAATTCAGGCGCGTAAAATTAAGGGCCAGTTTTTTAGGGGGCATATCTGACTGGATTAACGAAATTAACATTAAATTAAATTTGAAGCTTAGTTACCCCTCCCCCCCCCCCCCCCCCCCCCCCCCCCCCCCGGAATAGGAAACTGGAAAATGGACTCAACAAGATTTCGGATAGATCTGATACCACCACCCCCCCCCCCCACCCACCCCCCAGGTGCTACGTGCCTGTCATTAATTTGAAAATCATACTGAATAAGACTTAAGATAATGTAAATAGTATGTAGATGTACATATATTTTGTTGACCAATAAAAATACCGGTATTACAGCGTTTGCGATTTGTTATTAATTAAAATGACAAGTTAATTTCATTAAAATGTAATATACATGTACGTTACAGATTTTGCAAAGGGCTAAATCTATTCCCATCTTGTTGAAATTTTATCATTGTAAACAACTTTAACCATGGTTCGAACAGTGTACAAACCATGGTCGAAGAATATACGAACCTAGGTACATTTTGCTTTTTAATTTCGGGAGAAATTTCTGAACACATATAGAATACAATTTGTGTGGTTTTCGACTGTGGGGAAAGATTAATCACTTAAAAATGTAATGTTAACAACACAATTAGGAAAAAAGAAACTAGAAATTAATTTTTTTGTTTTTCTTGCAAGTGATTATTTACTCTATCTGTCAATCTTATGACGTAAACAAGCTTTACGTACCTTCAAATCTTAGCGCCGCCACCAAGTTGAGAGTCATGTGATATTGAAGGGGTATTTATAAAAACAAAAAAACCAATCATTGTAAACAATTTATTTCCGCATTATGTTAACATGCATTTAATAACCGAGAAAGGTTAGGTCAAAGTTGTCCGAACTTAGGTCACTTTTTAGGAATGTCCGAACCTTGGTCGATTTGCCCTAATGCATTCATCAAAAATATAATTTGTCAGGTTCAAACATTATTGTAAGCACTACTTATCTTAAATCTACAAATTTAGCATACTCTGTCTTGTTCCTTTTTAAATTTTTCTTTGTGATTTTTATTAATTAAAAAATTGGTACCAAGATATTTGAAACTAGGTAAAATAAAGAAAGACAACTCTTGAATAGGATCTTTCATACCAAGATTTTAGCAATAATGCAGTATTTCTTTTAATTTTTGGATTGTTTTCTTCATCTCTTTAACCAACGAATATTGTTTATATTTTCAGATTTTTGTGAGATTTCGTCCAGCAGTTTGCCTTAAAAGAATTTTCTTATATTTTAATTTCATATTAATATGTGGATTCTAATAAAATTCATACAATCTTCATTCATGATTATTTTGTTTTTCATTTAGAAACTTTAGAAAATCTCCTTACAGGACATACGTCTCTGTGTTCCTTAATAGTGTAATGTGTAGCAACATTAAATAAACTAGACTTTCATCTCTTTACAGAACGAATCTCGTAGGACAGAAATGTTGGCAGCAGCATGTGCTGTTGGAGTTGCAGCAACATTTGCAGCTCCTATTGGAGGTAATGTGTTTCCAAATACTGAGATGTTGATTAGATTTTTTTTTAAATAAGAAAAACTTTACAACTATTTATGCAGAATTTATTAATGTTTTCAAAGATTGAAACATTAAAAGAAATGTTTTCTTTTAAAATGTTTGGGTTTTATATCAAGCTATAAATTACATATATTTTATCTTTGAAATGATGGATTTTACTCATTTTTGATTTAATTTTATCAAATATCACAATAATAGGGTACCTGTAAAGTGTGAAATGAAATCGAAACCAAAC